>OOFC01014728.1:15613-25660 GCA_900323345.1 Pseudochromis fuscus
CCTTGCTGCCCGCCGGTCCCCGGAGGAGAGAGTCCTAGGTGTGGGAGAGTGTGAATGCTCCCTCATCCCGGTGCATGGTTGCTTTCCCCTGCTTCCTAATCTCGATGGCCTCTTTAATCCAACATTTGTATTTGTTGTTTTCTGTTACAACGATTTTTGCGCTGTCCCAGTCTCCTATTCCTATGTGACTGAAAAAAAGAAACGGGAACTAATTTATTCAAAACTACTTCTCATAATCAAACCACCCACTAATCCTTCTCTCCTTTTTCCCCCCCATCCTACTGTCTCTTCCTGTTTGGATAGATAATGTAGCAGTGCATCGCAGTTCCCCACAAGCAGTGAGGAGGGACATAGGCCTCGCAGTAACACACAGGTACACACCTTCCTTTTAAACACAGTATCCTCTATTTAAAGCATTTCTCCTCCTAAAGCCAACAAGTTAGATTTGTCAGTAATGATCCAACCACATTAAAAATAATTAAGAGTTACCAGATATCATTGTCTTCGTGCAGGTTTTCCACGAAATCCTGGTTGTCTCAGACGTGTCAAGTGTGCCAGAAGAACATGATGTTTGGGGTGAAGTGCAAACACTGTCGGTGAGTTGAGTGCTTTCTATTTAAATGACACTTCACTCAACTCGAGGTATTTTTGTTACTGATACAGTAGAAAGGTAGCACACACAAAAAAAAACTCCACAGACATGCAAGCGACTTGAGAGCTGTTGATGAAATCTCTACTTGGACTGGGGGATTGTTCACGGTGTCGAATGCTAATTGCCGCCTACTTTCTGCACAGACTAAAGTGCCACAACAAATGCACAAAGGAAGCTCCATCTTGCAGAATCTCCTTTCTACCGAGTAAGTTTTGTTTGATTCCCAGTCTGCAGTTGAGGGCCACAGTCTGTTCACATTTTGCGTAACATCACCAATTTCTCTTGTAGTCGCCAAAATTCGGAGGACTGAGTCGGTTCCCTCTGATATAAACAACCCCGTGGACCGGCCGCCAGAAGCACCGCAGTTTGGCACACTACCCAAGGCCATTACGAAAAAGGTAAAGACAAAAAAATGCTTAGGAGTTGCTTTGTATGTAGTCATTTTAAACAGCTTTGGGAAAAATTCAAAGTCAGATTACGTAATATGACACTGTAATATCAACTCTCCAAGTTCCTCTCAAGTGCCAGACATTCATCCTTTTTCACTGGCACTTTATGAAACTTAAGACCATATTTGTCCTAATCCTCAGCAGCTCCTCTCACTCAGATGGCCTCAGTTTGTTTTATAGAGAAAAGACAAATAATTCTGCAAGTGGTTTTGTCATCGGCTTTTCAGTCTTTCCACCATCTGCCTTTGTAAAATATTGTCAAGATAAGCGATGCTCTTCCCATTTTATGCAGTCGAGAAGTCTTGTTTTCCGCCATAATTGTAGAAGATTTACGATGAAATCACATCTGACTGCTACGTGTAAAACAAAGATGTTGATGTTGTAGTAGTAATCTTTACAGCAGTGTCACACAACTGGTGTTTATCGACCCCCGTCCTCCCAGGATCATCCTCCGGTGCTGAACCAGCTGGACTCCAGCAGCAACCCGTCCTCCACCACCTCATCCACTCCTTCCTCCCCAGCACCTTTCCAGCAGAGCAACCCCCCCAGCGCCACTCCACCGCCCAACCCCTCGCCCAAAGGCCATCGAGACAGTCGCTTTAACTTCCCAGGTGAGCTTTGGCTACAGGAGGACAACTACACACTGGCCAGACAAACACAAACGAATACACACACATGAAGTTACCTACTGAAATGCGCATGGTAGCGTTGGACTCTCGATTTCTTCTCATAATACAGATTTACCCTAAATTGCTTTAATAGTATGTAACAGTACTGGACTCTCACACATCTCACCCATCCTCTTCCTGTATGTTATTAACACTGAACTGTGCTTTTTAAGAGATCTTTTAATACAAGCTTCTCTAACAGAGTCTGTTTCCCCGTCATGCTTATTTGTCTTTCCCCTGTTTTTTTTTGGACAAAAGCTGCCTGTTACTTTCAGCACAGACAGCAGTTTATCTTCCCCGGTGAGTTAACTGTCCCAAAGTGTCCTACTACACTGCTGCTGTCCCGTCATCCACACTCTGCATCTTCAAATCTCCTGCATGTGCACTAGTGTAGTGGTCTGTCACTGTGTGCTCACTGTAGGATTACTTATTGAAGCTCGTCAGTGCTGTGACACCATCTGCTGGTGGGAGTGGGGAATTGCATGAGCAGTCATCATCTGTATGTGGGACATGTTTGGGTAACAGGTAATGAAGAAGAACTGTTGGTGCTTCTTTAAACTATGTTGTTTTTCTCTGCAGATGTTTCCAGTCCTGTAAATTTGCACTCTGATGTCCTCCAAGACACAGTGTAAGACATTTATATTAAACAAAGTCCAAGTTCAGTCTGTTTTAGTGATGATGCTCTGTTTCATATTTAGTTTTTGTCAGATTCTGCTGCTCTGATCTCAGTTTTCTGTATCTTAGCAGCGAGATAGAGCAATCAGTGGACGACATACATGCTGAGCTGGTAGAAGATGAAGATGAAGAGGTAATGTTGAGTTTGCCTTGTAGAAAATGTACTTTAGCTTTTACTGATCGTACCGTAGTGCACTGGGAGGCGGTTACACATTCTGTCCAAGGCAAGAGGGAAGTCAAAAAATTAACCATTTGAAGCACATTTTATTTATTTTTTTATCTTTACAATAAAATATTTAATCATTCAGTATTTCACATATTCCTCAGATAACTTGTTTCTAATCATCACAAATCCTTATTTTCATTTGAAGCTTCTTACTCTTAGAATAAAAATCTTATTTCTTTCACTACCCTTCTAATAGCACATCCATTTATTTTATAATTTAATAATCCAGATGTTCATTAAACATTTTGTGTTTACTTAACATCATTATTTCTATTTTTCCTTTTGTACTTTATCAGCTAATATGACTTAAGTATTTCTACATCAATGTTATTGATGTATTTACCATAGAGTTTGACAAGTATGTTTAATATTTGGAAATGATTGTTCCTAAAAACATATTTATAACAGACATTTTTCAGCTCAGTCTGGCTGCTTAAATCACTGCTTAAATAATTATTATAGCAATGATTATTCTAGTCTTTTTGTTTGTTTGTTTGTTTGTTTTTAACTTTTTGTGTGTTAACTTGATTTACTTATACAAAATATATTTTTCCTCATTAAGCAAGAAGGAAAATAATAATAATAATAATAATAACAATAACAAACAAGATATTTAATGAATTCTTGGAATCTTCAGTGATGAAATAAATTAAAGAAAACACATGAGATACCACAGTGAATGTATTCAGGAAATGTTTGACCCATGTTGTGCATTAGAAAAAGGGGATTGAAAAGGGGAACTTCACTTACCCTCAATGAAGTCATGAAAAGCCTGAAAAACTCGATTAGAAAGTATCAATATTACAGGTTTGTAACTAACAGCAGCAGCAGGTCTTATCAGAACCAGGTTGGTCAGTATGACTGTGATGAGTTGTGATTATATTCATATAATTCAGAATTGTCTAAACCAGCAACATAAACCTCGAGGATAAGAAAAAAAAAACACACTCCCAAGTGAATCTAAATACATGTTAAGCACTGTTGAATTAGAGATCAGCACTAGATCAACAACACTATCACCACACCACTGCAGGAGGTGGAGGAGGAAATTGAGGTAGAAGATGAAGACCCCGAAGAGGAGGAGGAGAACGAGGAAGAGGACGAGGAGAATGAGGATGAAGGGGAGGACGAGGACGACAGGGAGGAGATCAGGATGAACGTGGGCTCAGATGGCGAGTGCGACGAGCTGGATGACCTCCCCAGCTCCCGGGGAAACCAGTGGAAAGGCCCCATCTCCCGCAAGCCCAGTCAGACCAGCGTCTACCTGCAGGAGTGGGACATCCCCTTCGAGCAGCTCGACCTCGGAGAACTTATAGGAAAGGTGAGGAATCTGACGTGGGCATTAAAACCGTATGATTCAAGTCCGAACAGACGCTTTTACTGAGTTAGTTTTGTTTTTCCAGGGCCGCTGGGGCAAAGTGCACAAGGGTCGGTGGCACGGTGAGGTAGCCATCCGACTCCTGGAGATCGATGGGAACAACCAGGACCATCTGAAGCTCTTCAAAAAGGAGGTGATGAACTACAGACAGACCAGGCACGAGAATGTGGTCCTCTTCATGGGGGCCTGCATGGCTCCACCCCACCTCGCCATCATCACCAGGTGAGAGCAGGAAAATCAAACACACCTCAAAATGAATCTCAACCCAAATACATGTTTGTTTTTTAATCTTCCTCTCTATCTGTCCCACAGTTTTTGTAAAGGGAGGACTCTGTATTCAGTTGTTCGAGACACTAAAAACACTTTGGATATTAATAAGACAAGACAAATCGCTCAGGAGATTGTAAAGGTATTTTTTGGTTTTTAATATCCACGCAATCCAACGCACAACACAACCACTAAACCCCCACTGCCAATGAGTAAACACTTGACCAATCATGTACAACAACAATCCCCAGTGTGCACTTTGAATTGTCAAAAATACGACTAGGAGCAGTTCCTTTGTCCTTGTCTGAACATTACAGTCTCTATGGCAGCACTTCATGAGCTGTCCCTGTTTGCCGTCTCTTACAGGGAATGGGCTACCTGCACGCCAAAGGCATAGTTCACAAAGACTTGAAGTCGAAGAACGTTTTTCATGATACCAATAAAGTTGTGATTACAGACTTCGGGCTGTTTGGGATCTCTGGAGTTGTTCAGGAGGGGAGGTGAGAAACACCACTCGAGAGACCTTAAAAACACAACCTCAGCTAAAGTGCTGTTCACGCCACACTGCTATTAGCTGGGGAGGTCCAGTGATTTGTAATAATTGCTGAGGTCCACTGTGGTAGTCCTGCAGGCATCTATCTCCCTCATCAGCTAGTTTTTTTTTTTTTTTTTCTTGCAACGGCAAAAGTCTGCTTATCGTAAAGTGATTTCCTGTCTTGTTTTAAACTACATTTTAAACACCGCCTGCTAATTTTATGCTCGCTGTGCGCACACCGTCATGAATAGCTGTTTTGTACACAGGAGTCAGAGACAGACGACATTTAGTTAATGCATTTTCCACTCTAGTTAATGCATCTTTCCACTCAGATTTTCCACTCCATTTGATCTGTTACTGAAAACTGTGCTTTATTGTTTTTTGTTTTTTTTTCCCAGGCGTGAGAATAAACTAAAACTTCCACATGGCTGGATTTGTTATCTCGCACCAGAGATTGTGCGTCGGATGAGCCCAGGTAACAACGAGGACCGCCTTCCCTTCTCCACCGCAGCAGATGTGTACGCCTTCGGGTAAGTCCTGCACACTCACTCGCATTAAAGTAACCGTGTCTGACTGAGAAGAGAGTGATCACACCCACTTCTTTTCCCTCCTTTTAAGCACCATTTGGTATGAGCTTCAAGCGAGGGACTGGCCAATCACCAACCAGCCTGTGGAAGCTACCATCTGGCAGGTGGGGAGCGGAGAAGGCATCAAGAAGGTTTTGACGGAGATCAGTCTGGGCAAGGAAGTCACTGTGAGTTGAAGCGTAGCTGTCGTTCACCACAGATGTTTATTCTGCTTGTTCAAATAATGATGTACTAGCGATGCAGAGATATCACGATCAATGAGAGTGTCATAGTCCACAGTCTAGTGTGTGCATGGGTCAGTGTTTTGTCTGATCTCCCCCTCTCAGGAGATCCTCTCTGCCTGCTGGGCGTACGACCTGAGGGAGAGGCCGACCTTCACCCAGCTGGCCGACATGCTGGAGAAGCTGCCCAAACTCAACCGTAGGCTGTCCCACCCCGGACACTTCTGGAAGTCTGCAGAGTAGGTATCCCAGAAGTGAGGGAGGACGTGAAGACACTGGACATGTGAAAACAAACAAACAAAAAATCTTACTGTGTATCCTCTGGTTCCCTGTGGTACAATAGTCTTATTGATAAAAAAAAAGATTCATCAATGGATTTTTGTTTAATGATAAATGCACTTTGTCACGACACCAAACCTTCTCAGCTCTCAGACAAAATGTGAACTTTGTGATTTCAATGTGTAAAATTTAATTTATTCTTCATCACATTGCACTCTACTGAAAAAAACTGTCTGTGTCTCATACATGTCGAGTATTTTGTGAGCGACAGATTATTGCACTGCGGCACGGTGCAGTCGGGTAGTTTCTTTTCATGGCATTTTACAGTTTTTGAATTTAAAATGTTTCAAATCTCTCCCTGTCACTCATTTTGTGACTTATCATCTTAAGGAGTAATTAGACTAGAGTTATGTGAAATGAATTCACTTCATCCTCCAGCGTATTTCTGCACCAGAATGAATTTTCTTCTTTTCTTTTTCCACCCAGACCAGTTTTCCCACTTTGTGCAGCCACACACTCGCCTTCTGTTTTACATGGTGTCATTACAGCTTCATTTCCACACCACGTTTTTCCCACTTTTCTCTGCTTTTTATGTTTGATTTGCTTTTTTTTTTTTTTACACACCTTTTATTGCTTTTGCTTTGAGATTACTGCTAGTAGTCAAGGGCTTCACTATTGATCCTTGTTTGATTAAATGGCAGCTGAAGAGAAATTGTGAAGCAAAAAAAAAACCCACACAGATTTCTTAGAGAGGTCTGCTTGGTCATAAAATAATCACATGTATCTTAAAAAACACAATTTCTGTTTTGAACTCAGTGAAAGTCCTTTAACTAATCTATGTGTGTGTGTGATATCTTGCTTTTTTTCAATGTTCCACTTTCACTAACCGTCTAACGTTTGTGTTTTCCTTTGCTCTCTTCTCTCTCTCCTTTGTTTCTCTTTTCTAATCTAGGTTGTAGCAGTCGCTCTGAAACATAAGCAATGCAAAACAAAAGCCTGGGTCTGCCTTGCATGCTCCTGAATCCTTAACTCTTACAGGATTGATCAAAGCATTGCCTCTGCCTGAAACAGGCGCTGCTTCCACTAATCCACAGTCTGATCTTCCATGTCTAACCGTTGCGTTTTTCTTGTCGGGAAGAGAGGATCGGTGGACCGAGGCGTGGCGGAGGAGGGGGCGGACAGCAGCCACTGTCGCCCTCCACGCTCTCCCCTCCATTCGTCTAATATCTCTTTGCCTTCCTCCTTTGGTTTTTGTTCTATAATGTCATTGGGGACTGGGATGAATCGCTGGCTTGTGATGTCTGTGCTGAGACTGACTGGTGTGCTGTGGTCTGTGCCTGCTGACGGCTTCCCTGTCCTCAAGCCCGCTCACCTCCTCTGTGCTGCTGTGATGTGGTTGTTCTCGCCGGGGTCCTGACCACATGGCTCTGTTTTTTGTTTTTTTTTTTTCCTTTCTCTGAAACACACACAAAAACACACACACTTGCTGGACATAAAATGGACCCTACTACCAAATGGACAACTTCATTTATCTATGTTTTCCCTGAGGCTTTGACATACGTCTGACAGGCTGCTTGAGTGATGTTCTCAAACCAACTGCCTCTCCGCTCCTCTCCCTCAATGTTTTTTTTTTGTTTTTGTTTTTTTTAAGGGTTGTGTGACGGCATGTGCTGAGACATTCACCGCCCATGTCTAGACTCAATATGCACTTTGTCAACAGGAAAAAAATAATCATAAACTCTTCTTTTTTTTTTTGGTGATTTAGTTTTGGTTTTGAATAGTTATATTTGCAGTGTTTTATTTTTTTATTTCCTCTCTCTTCAGGAGAGTCTCAGAGGCTTGGACAGTGTGATATGTGTATGTTGTCATTCTGGACTGTAATCTGGTAAATTCACTGTTTAGTGGATGCTTTTGAAAACAGGGCACTGATAAAGACTTGCTACACAACAGCTGTAAAGAAATAGGTGAATTCTTCACGGGGATAGATAGATAGATACTATTTGCTCTTTAAGATTAAAGATTTTTTAGATAATACTAATAATAATGTCCATCCGTTGAAGTGTAAAGTGCACCTTAAAAGAATACGAGTTACTTCGAAAGATCCTTCTTTCACTGCGCAAAAAAAAAAATATGAATCAGGAACCTGGCGCAAAAGTGTCCTATATCTTCCTAAGAACAGTACCTCTCGTGCGCGCTTGTGTATACGGTTTGTGATTGCTGGCTTCAGTTGGCGTGCTTGTATTTATGTGTTTCGTGTGGGTGCACGTGCGACTGGGTGAACGTACCGTGTTGGAACATGTAGAGTTTGGTTTTTGTGAAAGATTGCAGTAAATGTTGTGTTGCAAATCCAATGGTATGTGATGTACATACATTATTTAATGTCTAGCAAATTAACATGATTCTTCTAATATTTGTACAAACATTTTATATGTAAAATTCTCCACAACATTTTTGAATAGGTACTGCTATGGCTATTACAGATGTGTACATATATATATATTTATATTTTTTTCTTGTATAAAATACTGTATAAAAAGCTGTACAATTTTTTTTAAAATGGGCCAATACATGTTTTTTTATGTTACTGTAAAAATTCATATTTTTGTATTGCATGTGACTACCATTCTGTACACGCAGTTTCTGTTTTCATCCATGGAAGAGAATAAAATGAGGCTTGTCATGTAGCAACAAAGTTCATATTGCTGTTTTACTCATTAGTTATGTGGTTTTTAATTTTACAGAGCTAGAAAACAACACGAGTTTAGGAGACTAGAGTCAGAAAGTGAAGAGTGATCTCAGGTTTCCTCGTCCATGACCTCAGAGGAAACTCCTCATGAGACTGTGAGTGAGAATATACAAAAAGAGACTTTTATGGGCTGATGAAGCAAAATCTCTTGCCAAATGTGAGGGAGGAAAAAAATCCACATGACCCCAAGCCCCACCTCATTTGTCAAACACGGTGGAGCTTCTCTTATTGAATGCCAATGCACCTGGTAGACTGAAACGTATTGATGATCCCACCAAGCAACAGGATGAATGTGCACAGGAGAGGTCTGTCTGCTGAGATTCACCCGAACACATCAAAACCTGTTCAACGATATTTCATCATCTGGCAGGATTCTGATCTCGACTGTACAACCAAAGCAAGACAAGAGTTTTTCAGTGTGAAGAGAAATATCCTCGACTGATTGAGCTGTAGTCTTGCTGCTGAAGAGCAGACTGAAGGCAGAGACCCCACAGCCTGGGAGAGCATCGATAAACCATCGAACAGGGAAACAAATAAATACAGCAAAGTATTTTATGAAACTAAACAATCTCCAATAACAGAAAACCATCAACAAAATCTTTTATTTCCGTGCTCTGTAATGAATTAACCTTCAAGACTGTGTCATTTGAAGATTTAAGCAGCAGCTGCATAAAGATCAAAATCTCATTTTACCTCTAGGTGGCACAAGGACCCAACACAAAGTGGTCACCGTGTGTCCTCTTTGAACCCACACTGACAGGCAGTGATGCTTTTTATCACAGGTGAGCAGATGTGGGACAGACTTATGGTAAAGTTGTTGAGGTGAATACCACATAATGACCTCAGCAGCCACATCCCTGTTTCACAAGATTAGTGTTTGTGTCATTTCCTTGTTTTGAAAGTTCAACATTTTCTGTTGGAAATAACTATTTAAAGGAGAAAGAGAATAAACAAACTTGATGACATGTTTTTTTTTTAATTATTATATTAATTGGGAATATTCAAGAGTCATCCATCTATTATCTCAAGGAATAAATCAGCTTATATGAAAACCACTTTAAACTTGTGATTTGTCCAATTACTCAGGTGATTGTTTTAGTCCACATTTATTTATTTAGAGCAGTGTAGATTATTAGGCAATGCTTTACATATATGTACCATGTCCCCCTTCACGCAGAGACAGTTTTCCAGTGATAAATCATGATATATATAATATCATATTATATCATATAATATAATATGAGGCCTTGGGAGCTGCCACCACAATGAGAAATGTGGCTTGAATTGAGTCCTTGAAGCCAGTTATCAGTAAAGTTGCATGTGAAGTGTGGCTTTGACTGAGAAAGAATGATGGATTGATTTCT
>OOFC01014729.1:0-11833 GCA_900323345.1 Pseudochromis fuscus
GGAGGGGGCGTGGTCTGGCGTAAACTCGGCTAACCCCGTGTTTGCAACTTGCAGGCAGTGGTGGAGATGAACCTGAGTGCTGACTGAAAGATGTTTCAGATGATGACACGTGCGCGAGACGGGCATCCTGCACGTGTGACGATCAGTTCGATGGATGACATGTTTATCGTGTTCTTTAACTTCTGCACAGAAGAAGAGGACGGACACTCTGTAGGAGATCATATAGTGTCATAATAGTAAACATTACATAATCCGGTGCTCTGTGTGTAGTAGAAGACCAGACTCATGCTGAGACAGACAGCCAGGAGGGATCTCACAGGAGCAGCGCCTCCTGTCGGTGTGAAGTGACGCGTGCACCCTGGCCTCTAAACTCGAGCTCAGTGATGGGAGAGATGAGATGTGTAAACCTAAAAAAAGAGGAGAAAGTTCTGATTGGCTGAACGGAGCTGTATATTTTGTAAGAGTATGTCTGCCACTTATGTGTGCTCGGCTGCATTTGTGCACGTGTATGTGTGAGTGTGTGGAGAGAGTGGATGGAGACAGAGAGAGAGAGATGGAAAGGGCTGGATATTGATTAAATGTTGATGTAGAGTGACATCTAGTTGTGATTATTTAGCACTGCAGGTGAAAGTTTAACATCTCAGAGGTGCTGTGGTTTACTCAGGATCAACTCTCAACCTCGGGCCAGGGTTGTTTGTTTTTGAAAATTTTTCTTTTATAGGGAAACCCCTCCCCCCAAATAGTTACTTATTTAAGGCATTCCTCACAAACTAATTCAACAATCTAAATAATTAGCAACAGTCATCACATATGGCTTCTTTCCAAAATTGTAATTCTCTTATTATAAGATACCTATGTAATATTTAATTTGCAATTGGTGTTTACTAAATCAGTCTCTAAACATCGACAAGTTTCCTCCATCCAGAGCCAAGGCCAGTATGTTCTCACTGGGTTACTAAAAGAAAGAAGAAAATCTTGTATAATTTTAATTTTTGTTTTTATTACCAGGCCACAGATATCTCAGTGTCATTCATTGAATAGCACAACTCATGTAACACCATGTTTATTACATTTCATTACATGTGCAATACACTTTTATTGTGCAATTCAACACCATAAAGTGGTTTACTTTTGTTATAGTTGTTATGATGTAATAACATTTCTCTTTTTTCACTATATATTAGTTCCTAAGTTCAATGTAAATAAGGCTATATTTATATACCGATAAAAAATACTGTAGTTTTACTTTATTCTATTTTACAAATACAGTTGTTTATATTTTACTTTATATTATTTTTAATTGTGTTTTTTAGTTTAATTTTTACTTTATTTCATTTTATTTAAATTATAAAAAATGCCAGTACTCATATTTATTAATAGGTTTTTTGTTCAATTTTACTTCTTACCTAATTTTTCTTGTGTTGAGTTGACTTGTGCTTCAAATCTCATTGCACTGTGACCTTCTGTCTGTGTCATATGACAAATAAACCCGACTCTGAACTTTGAACCTCTACATACACACGACATAAACAGTTCAACTTGTTTATTGACGAACAGTTTAGAGTGAATGTTGAGTGTTTTATTGTTTCAAAACAGCCAGTCAGTGCTCTCTGGTGGACAAACTATGTATGTAACATATATTTCTTGCTGCAGTTACCATCAGCCAGTAAATCCTAAAAACCTATGAAAGTAAGTAAAGAAATGTCCGTCACTACCCAAGTTGGAAGACATGCAGACTACAAGCTGCAAGGAGGTAGATGATATGTTTTATCTGAAAGGTTATATGAATTATTAGAGAGGAAGGCGGGATGAATAAAGTATTGGATATGGCTGGAGGCAGCACTGACAGTTTAGAAACACAGCATAAACTTTTAAACTGACTGCACAACACAGCTCTATAAAAGGTCTCTGCAGCACCACATGTGAGCTGCTGCCTTTTAAGGCTCTGTACCGATGGTTATAAAAACAATAACATTCAAAGATTTCAAATTATTTTATTGATTGTAATGAAATTTGATGAGGCCCATAATCAAAAAGCATCATCAGAAATGCTGAAATAATAATAATAACCATATAAACACAAGTAAATCTAACAACAATAAAATAATAATAACACAATGTCAACAGCAATTATGAAAGATTTGTAGTTTTTACAGCATGCGTGTACACAGTCAGATGAGTGGAGTGGCACACACTGACTGTTGGCTGTAATTTCACAATAAAAAATATAGTATAATGTAATTTTGTCATTTTTTTCCCTTTTTAATATTAGTAATATTTCTTTTGTAGTAAAAACTGTATTAAATGCATTTCACTCTTACCACATCCCATGGTCTTTCTCATCAGATGGAATTTGGTTAGTTGTCATGGTGATAGCTCACATGTCCTCATGTGACCTACTGTAAGTATTCAGGTTAGACCGGCAACAATAGCAAACCAACCAAGAATTATTGTTGATATTATTTATATTTTGTATTGATTATATCACACCATAGACTGTATATGGATGATGAGGGCAGTGAGGAAGTGCAATACTCCTAACAGCCACTAGATGCTGGCTCCAAAACACTCAGGCTCCAATTGATTTCCATTCAAAAACCATCATTTTCAATCATGAAATACTCAGTCAACCAGTTTCAAGTAACTCTGATGTCAGTTGCTAATGTCATCCCATCTCATTAGTGATCTACGGAGGCCCTAAAGGGACATGAAGAAAAAGAGTGAAAAAAAAATGCTGGTATCTAGTGTGCATGTGAAACTATCTTGTGAGCATGAGATAGCATTTCTGGCATACAGAAGAGTATGCATAATTTGTTCAAATCCTCAGTTCATGAATTAGCTTGAAACTTACTGAACACTGGCAGCCATAACTGTTATGCTACTTTAAGGTGGAAATTCCTCCTCTGCTGTATACTGGAAATACTCTAAAGAGGGACAAGCACAAAATTTAAACCAACAACCATAAATGTCAACCTCAGGTTAGTAGAGCAAAAATAAAGAGGTCACCAAAACATTTTACACCAATCCAATCACGTGGAGGAAACATTTGCCTGGATAAGTGAAAGTTTGGCCCTGCTGCTACATGAAGAGTCAGGGGGTCACCAAGCTCTGCAGGATTCATCCTCTAGAGACCATGAGACTCTGCACCACACTTCAATAGTTGTTGTAATATGTGAGTCTGGACCAAAGTGGTGGACTGACCTGGGCTCACCTCCCATCCACTGATCCATGCTGCTAATAAAAATAAATCATCATAAGCCGATGTGCCTTTGCTAAATATTTAAAATCCAAGCCTCCTTCTTTCCGGTGGCTCAGGTTGTGTGTGTAACGAGAATCCATGTCTGCAGGGATTGTTAAAGACCGGCTTTCAGAAGAAGCAGGGTGCACAACTTCATGATGGTATAAATCCACACTGAACCCTCAGAATCTCAGTTTTATTGTTAGTTTTTGTGGTTTTATTGGAGCGCACCGTCCTCACGACTGCAAAGCTGTTGGTCTGAAAGCCTTTTAACTCTTCAGTTTTCTATTTTCATCTCCTGTCCGGGGTTTGATGGGGCATGCTCGGCTGGGTGGGAGGTCAAGGTGGGGGTCGGAGGTTATGCTACTGTGAGCGTCTGCTTTAAGAAACCCTGAGGCGAGAGGCATTCCTGACGGGGGTCTGGATCTGAGTGGAGTTAGTTTAGGGTCAGTTTACAGACAAGATGGGAATGTGGACAGAGGAGACGGGCTCACTAAAAATCATTTCAGAAGCATATTATTCACCTGGCTGCTGCAGTCTAAGTTTATCCAGTGTCAGAATGTCTTCTTTGTGTTTCTGCTTTCAGGTCTCCCCTCTCTGTGTTTGGCTCTGCTGCTGTCTCTACCTGAGGCCGCTCTGACAGCGAGGCACAGCAGGAGAGGAGGGTCTCTGGTGTTTGACTGACAGCCCAGTGATGAGCCCACAGATAGGGGGTGAGGGGTGAAGGTCAGAGGTCAGGCTCCCATGGAGAAGGGGAGATCAGAGCTGGGGGGACTTGCTAACGAGGCGAGGTTGCATGCAAGGGAAAGAAATGGATACCACACTGAAAATGATACGTGGAGATGTTATTGATCCTCATAGCGGGGCAGCATGGCCACTGTAACCGCTCATTGCTATTGGATACAACAAAGTCAGAGAAATATGAGTCTGATACATAAACTGTACATAGATGGAGGAAGCTAATGCTTTATCACCCAGTGGTTTGTGGAAATGCATGTTGAAGCCCAGAGTTTGGTATTTGAATGTGTTGGTTGTTTGGAGCCAGAGGTGCCCTGGTCAGTCCACTACTTTGGTCCTGAATTTAAGGGCGTCTTGAATAATGTGGTGATGGAGAAATGCACTTGAAGCCACTATGTTTGCATTGTAGTTGTTGTTGTCTTATTTTGAATTTTGATTTAATATGTTGTACTTGTTACATTTTAATATCTCAGATCTGTTGACATATTCTGTCTCAATGAGACATTAATATGAGTAAAATAACATAAAAATAAATAAAAATTGTCCCAAAAAAAAGTTTATAAGGAAACTAACAGCTGCACGAAGCTAACGTGATGTCACCTGTTGGTTTGTGGACTCTGTTTTGAAGCCAGGAGTTTGGTATTTGAACGTCAACATGTTGGCTGTTTGGAGCCAGAAGTGACCATATTTGGAAATAAAGGGAGGAGTGAGGAGGCGGGTCCGACCTTTGAACCCAAGGACACTGTCCAATGTGTATGAAACTTGAGTTCAGCCTCCCCATATATTCCTCTTTTTGAAGCCTAATATCGACTTATTTTATTTTTTTTTTTTTTTAGATGACATCAGAATGATTTGTGGTACTGACTGAGTATTTAATGATTGAAAATGACCATTTTTGGATTGAAGCATCTAGTGGTTGTTGCACTTTTTTGATACTTTGTCCATTTCTATGAACAGTCTACAGTTTAATGCTAATTATCAAAAGCTCCTCTGCTTAACTAAGATACTAAGACGGGTAACATTATAAATTGTTTACCTACATGCTAGCATTATATGTTAGCATGTTAGCTCACAGAACTGCCAGACAACATTTGGATATTCATCACTGCCTTTTTTCGTCTTATTTACACGTATTTAGGTTTCTACATGTTTGGCATTGGTTTGAGTTTCTGAAGTTTCAGTTTGTCTCTAAACTGAGACAGATTCTCCTAAAGCCGTCTTACATAAGAGACCAAGAGTCTGGGAATAGATTTGTTCAACAAATTTGTTCGCTTCTTACTTGGGGCTTTTAGGGAGGGAGTGTGTTATTGAAGGGATGGAAGTGCTCTTTGTGTATCAAGTGTCAGCGGAGGACAGGTTTGTTCCTGTAGCTTACAGGAGGAAGGCAGCGAGGAGTCATGATGTCTAATAATATCTGATAAACGCTGCACTCAGACACCGTGAGGTTAAGGATTTATGGGCGATCCTGGCAGTTCACAGTGGTATTAAACTCGCAGATAAAACCAGTTTGAGTAAAGGGGATGTCACAACAAAAGAAATATAGACAGAAATGTATAAAAAGAAGGATTTATTCAGAGTCTTGAACAGCAGCTGTAAACTGGAGGCCTTTGCTCCATGACCTCGATGCAGCAGGAAAAGACACGGAGAGAGGACATCGCAGTTTTATTAAAGTCCCACAGACGCGCTGCAGAAGGCCGGCGTCCATACGAGCCACAGTATGGAGAACAGTGGGTCCTTGTGCTCACTGCATTCTTGTTCACAGTAACGTTACACCACTCAGCTGTTCCTCAGGGTCCACGTCACGTCCCGGAGATGAGGACAGGACTCTGGTGGAGAGACATCCTTGGACACAGATTCCTCCCTGTATAAGAGAACACAAGGAAATCAAGACCAATCACTTCAGCATCTTTAGCTCTCACATGAAATCACAGTGTATCACAGCAGCTTATATGATGTATATTACTGTATCACACATTAGATTAACCTATAACTTGAATCATACTGCAATCAGCTGCACATTTAACAGGTTTTTATTTGAATATGTATCACTAAATGAAAAAAAGTGAAAAAAATGTAGTTTATTTAGCTGTTGTCCTATTTATTGTGTGAAAACTTCTATGTGAAAATCATCTGTCTTACTCTTAAGAGACATCCACTGACTGTCCTATTGTTTATAAGTAAAAGCTGAGTTAAAGTAAACTAATCAAGATGAGAGCTGGTGTGAAATGACTGTCGGATGTAATCTCCAAAGCGATTCAATAAAATAACACATGTGAACGGGTAACAGCAGCAGGAAATGCAGTTTACTTTAAATCAAATTAAAGTTGTGTAATGTGTATGTGCAGCTTTCCAACAACAGGGGGAGACATTCAATGTGAAATGACCACACAGAGCAAGCAAAGTAAACCAGTTCTGTTAGAGGTGAATAAAAATGACAATTCAAGCCTATTTCATAAAGTTCTTTCGCTCATTTTACACATGAATCAATAGTGTTTCAGTTATTAGATTACACAGAAATCACAAATATATCTCACATGGCTGGATAGGCTGAAGAGTGAGAATGGCGGGAAGGAAGGAGAAAAAGGAAACACATACACCAGAGTTTCAAACAAACCACATCAATGTGCGCTCACAGTTGTCTGCGCTCGGCACCGTCGCTGTGAAAGTGCTTCACTCCTGTGCGGTGCAGCTTTTTCTCTGTACGGTGGAGGATGTGGTGAACTCACTAGCGGGTCTCTGGTACGCTGCCGTGCCGTAACTCAGTCAGAGGATGCAGCCGTCATGTGTCTGTGTGTGCACTCACAAGGGCCTCTCGCCGTGCAAGTGTGTGCATAATGCATAGTGCTGTGGTTATATGTGGAGCACAGAGCCGGCTGTACGCAGGTTTCCGCGAAAGCAAGGCGAAGGGAGAGGGGATGTGGCACAGGTGAGAGCACGGTGGTTGGTGTGGTCTCTTCCTCTCTCTCTTACTCTCAGTGTCCTTTGCTGTGAATGAAGCACCGGGAGGGACGATGTAACGACAGCAGAGGCCGTGTACTGACCCTCACCAAGGTCAGTGGAGATAAACTGGGTTACACGAGTCACGTGTCCCATCAGGTTTTGGTTCGTGACCCTAAAAATTGAGCAGTGTGTTGTTGTGACCCGCCCTCACAGGCTGAACATGTCTCTCTGAGTCTGTATTAATGATTGTTGGGGGCCTGGAGAGGTCAAGCTTTCCAATATTTCACTAGAAATAAACAAAGATTAGAAAAAGTCAACTGAACAATGCTTTCTGAACAGTCACAGTAATTATCTTGCAGCTGTGTGGAGGCTGCCTGACCCTGACATGTTGACAACCACTGCTGTAACCCCACAACACTCACTGTGGCACTGGCACCAATTATCCATCATGTAAGCACTGGTGTCATGATTCAAACACTGAGAATCATTTTAAGATCCAATAACACAGCAGCAGCAGCAGCAACAGCAGCAGCAGTGATACTTTCTTACTTTATAATAACAACATGTGCACAACAGAGCTGAAGTTTCTTAACTTTTCTTTTGTTTAAAGCACAGACAGTACAATTGACAAAGCAACCAGGACACATAAATGAGGTCAATGTGGAAGTGTAAAAAAAAGTGCAATACTTCCAACGGCCACTAGATGCTGGCTCTAAAAAACTCTGCCTCCAGTTGACTTCCATTCAAAAATCATAATTTTCAACCATGAAATATTCAATCAATACATTTTTCCCACAGGTCATTCTGATGTCAGTAGCTAAATCTATCTTTTCTCATCAGTGATCTTCATCTGGAATAAAAAAAAAACATTATTAAGTAGATGAGGACCATTTAGAGGCGTGGTTAGTTTGATTGACAGGTCTGGCACCAACACTGAACTGGAGTCTCATACACATTAGGCAGCATCCTCAGGTTCAATGGTCAGACTCATTTCCTCATGAAGGGGGGAGCCTTCGTATCCAAATATGGTCAATTCTGGCTCCAAACAACCAACATGGTGACATCCACGAAATAACAGGTTATGTCACACTTGCTTCGTCCATCTCTACATGCAGCCCAGTTTAAAGCTTCATATACTCATTGTGACACTGTGCCGAACAATATTCAGCTTTCACTAATTCAAGTACTAACAATAAAAAAATGGTTTATGTTTAGACAGCAAAATATATTTGTATCAAACACAGCTCACTTCACATATGAAAACAATTACATATAAACAATCTATTTTTAAATTTAATCAACCTTTGAAGTAAATTCTGAGTGTACATTGTGTGTTATTTATTTTAACTTGACTAAATTACATCGTATCAGCTTTATTATTCTGTGTACAATGAACTCAAAAATATAAACATGTTGACATAACAGAAAAAATTATATCCACCTCACATGTTTTTTTTCTGTTACTTTGACAGTTCTGAACATTAGTGAGAGTCGTCGTGTTTCTGTTGAAGCTTCATATTAACAGTGGATCTGAAAGACATGGACACACTTTGATCTGTACTTGTTCACAATCACAGACACACACAGCCCCACTGTGGATTTTATTCACTGCTCTTACAATATGGTCGCATTAGGAAGGAAACACATCACAGCCAGTGTGGAGAGGAGGAGGGAAAGACACCAAGCTCTTCAATACACAAACAAGCAAATTACAAATCAAACCTTTAAGCTTCATTAAGTCAAATTAATGAACAAATCAGCTACTGATTCAGTTTCTTTGTTGCAAACACACAAAAAATATGAATATTGATCCATCTATAGAGATACTGAGGATAACGATAATGCACTTTTCATATAATTTCTTCTGTCAAAACAATGTACAAAAATACAAATGTTAAGTTGAAGTGTGTGTCCCAGACCAATGGAAAGGTAAACTAGCTTTTCATGCTAATAGAGACTATTAAATACGCTTTGGGGCTAAATATAGATAATATATAATATGCAGAAATTTCATATATCTATGTTTCTTCATTTGTAATCTTTGTAAAAACTTGATATAAATCAAATTATGTTAAAAAAAAAATCATTCGTCATCACTAAATTGGTTCCATTAGTGGGACTCAATACCAAGAATACAAACTAAAGGCTGTTTAAAATACTGAATAATGTGGTTTTTAGTGTTACTAATAACAGCCTGAACCAAAATGCAAATAAAATGTAAAAATATATATTAAGTATGTTTTGGATGCTAAACTTAAATTCAAATGTATTTATTTAATACATTTCATGAAGTGTGACCTTGCTTGTATTCACGTCTTTGTATTCTTAGGGCTGTGTTTGTGATGTTTCCTAAACATCCTATATCACATTAAAAATATAAGAGAGCCATTCAAGGGCAGAGCATCTCGTCCTCGTCCTCCTCCTCCTCTTCTTCCTCCTTCCGACATACAACATGTGCCTGTAAGTGCGCTCAAGAGGAGGCCGCCGGTACTGACGTCACGTTAAAAGGTAAATGGGCGAGCCTTGTGTGAGCATTATGTGGGTGAATGGGCAGCAGCAACGCAGACAAAGTGCTTTTCTTTATGACGGCTAAATGTATAACCTCAGAGACCTCGGCAACACAGCAGCCCAGGATGTGTGTGTGTGTGTGTGTGTGTGTGTGTGTGTGTGTGTGTGTTACATCCACTTTCCCCCGGTGAAGGATAAAATGTGGTCTTGGCTTTATAAGTATTAAAGATTGATTTTAAGAGAACTGTTTCTTGTAAGCCTGATTTTACAGCATAAAGGATTGGTGTTGGTCATTTATTCGTTCGACTTCTGTTTGTGTTTGTGTGTGTGTGTGTGTGTGTGTGTGTGTGTGTGAATGCATAGCATAGCCTACATTTTAAAGAGTAATTTGACATAAAATATGTCTTTGTGTTTTGCTGATTTGTTTAGAAACAGGGGGAACAACAGTCTGACTCCATCCTATGAAAAAAATAAACATCTGCCCACAATCACATCTGAGTCTCACTAATTAACACACTATATCTGATCTGTACAGAAACTGAAGTGTGTTTCACGGTTTTGAGGTGTTGCCAGGCAACCAGGAGAAACAAGGAAGTTTCACTGCCGCCCAAAAAAATGATCAAGTGAACTTTTCTACCATTTTTGTAGGAATGACATAATGAGCTATCACTTAATTAATGAGCTTTAGAGGTGATGATAGGTGGGTTTAGCTATGCACAGAGAAAGCCAGGATAAATTTTTCCCTTGTTTAAAGTCTTTGTGCCAAAAAATATCAATAAAATTACAAAATACACAAAATTTCATTATCTAGTCTAAAATATCACAAAAAACTGTAACTGTAAACAACCATAAAAATGTATGTTTTTAAAGGGGGGATTTTTAATGCCGCCACAGTTTTATCATAACTTAAAAAAACAGGTAAATTCATGGTTAATACAGGAATTATACAGTATTTCTTGTAACAATTAAATATAAAATGAAGCTCTAGTTCTATCATTTATATAGACTTATTGTGTTTGGTTTTGTTTTGTTTTATTGTGTTAAAATGTGTTTTTATATTTTTTCATTAAATCATCAACAGCCAAAAAAGTGAACATGATCTGTTCTATTAAAGTTACAAATTGATTAAATCATGAAAAAAAAAATACAGTATGTTTACAATTATGTTATTTTTTTGGTGCCTGAGCTGAAAGTTGCCTTTTTAAAAATCTTTTCCAACATTGTGGAAAAAATGTGTTTCATACAGATGATTAAAAGTCTCTTTAGAAAAACACCTTTAAAATAACATCACTGTTCATTTAGTTTTATAAAGGTTCGCTTTGTGACCTGACCCATGCAGGAACAAACTGAATCTATGCTTTCTGGTTGTTAATGTCACTTTAGTCTCTTTTAGACATTGTGTATTAAACACAGTTGACCATCAGGGAGTCCTGACTGGTCTCAGGTTCACTCTGTGACATGAAAAAGAGGTCCAACATACAGCCAGAGTCATGAAGAACTATGCTGAGCCTGCAGCAGATGGTCCGGCTCAGACAGAGTCCTGATCCTGAACATCATGGAGTCAGTCTGAGATTAAATGAAGACACAGAGACAGAAGAAATCCAGAATAAAGTGAGGAGGGAGAGGCCTGGTGCTGGTTTAAAGTATTTAATATAAAGTTCAGATGGATAAAAACTATTCACGACTGTATTTCTGAAAGTACTTTGACTTCCCTCTGACTAATAAGAACCATGGCGGCAATAAAAACACATTGTGGGATTTTGCCCACTCAATGTGGTATTGATCTTTTCTAAATATTAATCCAGAACTCAAACGTCCAACTTCTGTTTTAAGCATAGACTGTACAGTGGTGGAAACAAGTTTTCGGACACCTCATGCATTTGTGAAATATTGCATTAAGAATTGCTCCTAGGTCTTCAAGCACAATTTTTTTTAGTACAGTCACAACAAAATACTAAACAGAGCCATTAAAAACTAAATGGATTGGTTGGCTTAAGGTCCTACAAGGCTGTTAAGAAGCCTACTACCTACTGTCAAGCACGGTGGAGGCAGCATCATGGTTTGGGGCTGCATGAGTGCTGCTGGTGTTGGTCATCTCACCGTCTGTGAGGACACATTGAACTCTGCCAAGTATTGCGCCATTCTCCAGACCCACATGCTCCGTTCTGCATGTGCACTGTTCAGTCGAGGTGAAAACTGGAAGTTTTAACAAGATAACATCCCTCGCCACACATCCAGGAGCAGTAGGACATGTCAGCAGGAGAACAGTATCTAGGTCTTAGAGGGTCCAGCTCAATCCCCGGACATGAGCCCCACTGAAAATCTGCGGTGGATTATCAAAAGGTCTGTTTCAAAGTGTAAACCAAAGAATTTACAAGAATTAAAAGCAGTAATTCAAGAAGAATGGGA
>OOFC01014730.1:11118-24269 GCA_900323345.1 Pseudochromis fuscus
GTATTAATATTTATGTACAGGTAGCCTGTTTGCCCCCTTTAAACCCTCACATATATTTTACTGCCTGTGTATCTGTAACACATCAGCGATTGACTGAGGTACTGCTGCGCTGTTGTTTCAGCACCATGGACAGCGCAGTCTGAAACAGCAGCTTTATGCTGTTGTTGTTTCAGCACCACGGACAGCGCAGTCTGAAACAGCAGCTTTATGCTGTTGTTGTTTCAGCACCACGGACAGCGCAGTCTGAAACAGCAGCTTTATCCTGTTGTTGTTTCAGCACCACGAACAGCGCAGTCTGAAACAGCAGCTTTATCCTGTTGTTGTTTCAGCACCACGGACAGCGCAGTCTGAAACAGCAGCTTTATGCTGTTGTAATTGAACCTTTTTCAAGTTGAAATCAAAGAATTTTCCGTCCTAATTTGTAACAGCATCCTCAGTCACGCTGTCAGTTTCAGAAGCTTTTTGTGTTTTCAGCTTCATGTGCTGCTGCTGTTATGTAAGTTGCCCCCTTCTCTCACTGGTTACAGGGAGCATGAATTCACTCTGTCTTCTAGTTACTCCTGATATTTCGCTGGTTTGGTCACAGATCTGATCGTGTGAGAGTAAACAGGAAGACATCTTTGCATTATGATTTTAGTGTGTGTGTGTGTGTGTGTGTGTGTGTGTGTGTGTGGTCCTATAGCTTGGATATAATATAGCCCCAGTGATGTCACCCATTGCTTTGTGGACTAGTGTTTTGAAGCCAGGGAGTTTGGCATTTGGCTGTCACCATCTTGGTTTGTTGGAGCCAGAAATGACTTTAATTAGATGAGATGAGATGGTCATATTGTTCACTTATTTGTGTACTTTGTTACTTGTTCCCTTGTGTACCTTCCACCAAAGATACACAATCTTTCTAAAGCCACAGTAAAACTAAGCCAAAGGAACAAAGTTTCACTGAGATCCATCACAGTCCCACATGTTGAATTGGATTTTTGTGCTTGTGTGGATGAGCGATGTGCTAGCAGCATGTTAAGATATAGAGGCTAAAGAGATAAGCTGTAATTGGTAGCACCTGAGATCAATCAGGGCTGCAGCTTTTTTAACAAGTCTGTGGCCACAGTTTGGTCACAGAGTGAGCACATGGAAGAAAAACTGTCACTGTGTTTTCTGTTGGATTACATATTAAAATACACTGAAGGTACACACAAATATCACGTGTATCATCAACATCACTTCAACAACGAAAAAAAAAACATTTAAAGACTATTTTAAAGTGAACACCACTCATCTCTGCAGCTCCAACCCTGCAGCACAGTCCCATCCCCTCTGTTGTTTGGACTATTGACTCTTTTTACTGACTTTACAGGCGATTGATTGGACTCACCTTCCCTGTGTGAGCTGAACAGATACTGAGGACTGTCCTGAGTTACTTCCTGTGTTTGTTGGATTGTGCATTATGAGTTTAATCATTTTGGTTGATCGACTGTTGAGTTGGATTTGATATGTAACTATTTAGATTGAAGCTTTAAGGTGAACCTCATTACCAAGAGTAACTCTCCTATAGGCTGCAAAATAACTGGAGCTACATGAGTTAAAGAATTAAAGAGAACAACTTTATTTCTGGTATAGTTTTGTCTCAATTGGTTGAATTTGTTTTGTTTTTGTTTCTAATTGTTGATTAAATGTGATACTTGTTTCAGTTTAAGTATTTCTCCGGTGTTCATTCACTCTGGTCATCATCTCTTCCTCCCAGTGTCTGGTGAGCAGCATTATCAGCTGCCCAGTGTCTCCCCTAACTAACTAACTAACTAACTAACTAACTAATGAAACAACTGAATCACTAACTTGTGCAGTGTAGCATACATGCTACATGCTTGCTTCTCCCACACTTTCCATAAAAAGCCTGATGAAGGCCTCAGCTCCAGTAATGAAATAAATCAAATGCACCTGTGCCGTTTGAAGTGCAGTTGGTGCAACACAAAGACTCAGTTTGAATTACAGCCAACAGATGGGAGAGTGTGTATGTCGTGTGTTATGATTTATGAGGTGAGTGCATCATTAAAAGTCTTTCTATCCTGTGGCTGCATCGTCCTGCATGTCGGTAACCAACACATGACTGGTGGGTTACACCCATCAACCACACACTGAAACCAGCTGAATGATATGGTGCAGGTCTGTCTGACAGATGTACAGATGCAGATGCACTTTGAACTGTGGTCAGGGACTCAGGTCATAGGTCATATGAT
The DNA here is from genome assembly GCA_900323345.1 of Pseudochromis fuscus. Taxonomy (NCBI): domain Eukaryota; kingdom Metazoa; phylum Chordata; class Actinopteri; family Pseudochromidae; genus Pseudochromis; species Pseudochromis fuscus. The sequence continues at coordinate 13,347 of OOFC01014730.1, forward strand.
GTCATGCCATCAAAAATGCCCTAAAGCCAAATAAAACATGGCCACCGATGCAAACAAACACACAGATCATGTAGTGAGTATTGTTGTTCATTACATTTTGTTGTTTTAAGAAGCTTAGTTTTTCAAGGATGATTTTATCCGATCATCAGTCGTAGCAGGTATCTCACAAACCAGAGATATTTTTCTACGATGTGTCCTGTCATCTACACAAAAACACAGATTTTAAAATGATTCTTTTAAAAACCTTTGACCAAAGTGAAGATTTGTGGACACTCTGTTCATGTGTCTGCATGTGGACATCGATAACATTTACATTTCTAAACATCACTGCCTGCAACAAAATCTGTTCTTATGTCACATACGTGTTTACATTCAGAAAAAGTATTGATGCAGCCACAAGGGTTTTGACGCCGTTTCTTGTCCAGATGCTTTCACTTTGCTTGGGTTTTTTTCTTGTTTTCTTTTGTTTTGTTTTTTTTGCTTTTTACAATCGATTCCCAATCGACATTTTCACGTGTCTTGTTGACCTTTTTATTCCAAGACTACATTTAAGAGCAGTTCTGCCTCCTTATTGGTCCACACGACCGAACCTGACGCCGTTTCATGTTTTGTGGAAGTGACGTCAACCGATGGAAGCTGACTCTGATTGGATAGGATTTGGAGAACTACTGCCACCTAAAGGTCTGACATGGTTATGAATGTTAGATGTGGATGATTTTTTTCCAGGTGGACGACCCTGCTACATGTGGACAAGGAACTCTGTCCACACAGAGACAGATATATAGATAGTCCAGGCCTACATTGTATAGATAATCAATATTATAAAGGTGTAAAATATGAAATAAATATCATTTAAATGTGGGCTGTTGAATCAGTGTTGATTAACATTTTTTGAAATTTAGCAAATCCTGAAAGAAAAGAAACAAAAGTTGTTACATTATGTCAAAAATAATGTGTAACCTGAAAACTGTGAGTTATTGTTTGTGTGTTTTTAACCCAGATAAATTAGAACAAAGCATTGAATTAATTTCCCGCAGTCTGTAGGTGTGTGTGTGTGTGTGTGTGTGTGTGTGTGTGTGTGTTTCAGTCCTGGAGGCTGCGAGGAGGGGCCTCCATGGATCAGTTTCCAGAACATCCCACAGACTGGACTGAAGTGTTTCTGCTACAAAGTAACATCCTGGTGGAAACAGACACACCCTCTGCTGCCCTGTGTGAGGAGACACTGACTGTGAGTGGAGTCAACACAGTGTTACATCGATGTAAAGGCCTCCTCTTCATCCCGGAAACTTTTTATAACCTGGTGGTTGTTGGGTCGTCATACACTATTGTCGACGTGTAGGAACCTGTGCGATTCATTTGTTTGGTCTGTGACAGGAACCTACTGCCATCTAATTACTCTGTGCCCTACACTTAAACTAAATCTTGCCTCCAGCACACCTAACACAAGTATTCTTATCATCTCATCTGCAGCAGCAGCAGCAGCAGCGCCGCCTCCTCCTCCTCTGTGCACCTCCATTCATCTGGCAGTAATAAAGCCCCTGGAGAGCTCTGCAGCGAGATTAATGCAGGCAGGAGAGAGTTCCTTTAAGCTCTGGGGTGCCTTCCTGTTTATTTACCTCCCCTGTGAAAATGCAGGAACTTCCACAGCCTCGATGCATAATAAACAAACGCACACAACAGCTACACACCTTTCACTCCAGCTCCATCACTGTCCCTCTTGTTTTTAACATCACCTGCAGGAAGCACGCAGACGCCTGGTGCTCATTGATTTGGTGATAATGAGGGTTATTGATGGGATGATCCCAACTGATGAGATCACAGCGTCTCCTCCAATCGTCCGGCTGCTCCTCCTCCTCCTCCTCCTCCTCCAGGATCCTGGAGGGAGCACAACAGTCCCCACGGTGCGTTCAGGCTTCATCAGTCGTCCTCTCGCCTGGACATCCCCAGTACACCCTCACAGCTTCTGAACAGCAGCAGGGTTCGACTCTCAGCTGCTGCTGACTGTCTCAAAACAATGTCCTCTGGAGCCTGTGTACAGACTCACAACAAGCATCACTTTCTGTCGATGGCCACAGCCGGTACACACAACAGGAGGAATACACAACTTTATTTTTCAGTATGACTTATGACAATAGCACAAAAGTTTTGCATTAAAGACAAGAATGGATGGATCCCACGGAGAGTAGCCAGCCCCTGTTACTGAGGAAAGCACATCACCATAGATATGAGCTCGAGATGTTGCTTTGTGGACTCGTGGAGTTTGGCTGTTGAACTTTGGTTGTTTTGTTGGAGCCAGAAGTGACCATATTTGGATATGAAGGGAGGAGTGAGGAGGCGGGTCTGACCTTTGAACCTCTGTCCAATGTGAGACTGGAGTTCACCAGTGAATGAGACCAGAGCTGTCAATCAAACAAACACATCTTCCTCCTTTTGAAGCCTCATGTTTCTTTAATAATAAAATGTTTTCAGATGAACCACCTGTCAATCAGACTAACCCCGCCCCTAACTCCTCCCACCAGATCTCTGAGGAGAAGAGTTGCCCCGTGTGTTATTATTTATTTATTTAAGACAGAGAGTGAAAATCTTCAGGATGGATAAATACATTAGAACTTTAAAGTTTTTCATTTCATTTTTCTCTCTTGTGTGTTTCTGGTCTGTTTTCTTGTGTCTGTGTTCTCCTGTTTCCTCGTCACTTCTCCTTTTATTTTGATAGTTTCCTGTCCTGTGTGCCATGTGGGTGCTTTATATCCTGTCTCTGTCTCTGTTTGTTTTGTTTTTTTTGCACATTTTGAATTTATTTGATGATTTTCTTTGTTGAACATGTTGAATTCACCCTGAAGTTTTGATTATTTGCCTCACCTGCCTGTCTCTGTTTATATTTGGATCTTATTTAATCAGCAACAACAGGATAAGAATAAAGTTATTCTTAAAAAAATACAAATAACTTCTAATGAGCATAAAATGGGCTCGTTAATATTTTTACTTTGGAAAAGAGAAGATAGACCAGAGAGAGCTATAGATCGATGCCCACCTGACCCACCTGACTCACGCCCCTGCTGGTCAGGCAGAGACTGTGCAGCTCTGGTTGATTTGAGCATCCCCATGTGTAGTTTTCAAACCCTACAACTTGTATCTCTCTGACTCAGACTGAAGGCCACAGTGTCAAGGTCCGGTTAATGTGAGATCAATCTCACATAAGACTTTTATTCTGAAGGATTTTATTATTTCAGCTCAGCTTGATTTGATGTCCCTCACAGAGGCTCCCTCACAGCCTGGCGATGGGTCTGTTATGTCAGAGCTTTTCCTTTCTTCCTGTGGTTTTATCAGTCAGCTCAGATGTGGTGGGTGTCGGGGAGGATAAGCACAAGTTTTTTTAACTGTCAGCAAAAAAATAGTGGCTGACTATTCAAGTTTTTAAGTGCCTCCTCTACAATAGCTGTTTACCCTCCTCTTCGACCAATCCCCTCTCTGACTGTGAAGGCTCAGCTTTTCTATCATCAGTGATGTTGACACACAAGCTTTGAATTCTAGTTTTTACTCTACATCCACCTGAGATACTGTTGCCCCTTCAGACACCAAGTTAAAAGTCATAGGGATCTGTGACATACAGAGCGCCACAAGGTTCGATTTCAAGCCCCGTCTTAATCTTCCTTCATCTCATTTAGTACTAAGCTCGACTCTACTCGACTGTTTTAAATACACACAGTTTGCTTTAGTTGGTGCTGAAGTCGAGTCTCACACACATTGGACAGTGTCCTCAGGTTCAAGGGTCAGGCCCGCCTCCTCTCTCCTCTGAAACGTTTGGATAGTTTAAAATTTTGTCCATAAAAAACTTCACTAAACAAATTGAGTCAGTAACAGCTGGAGGCTAAACTCAACAACCTTTGCTTCTATGGATCAGAGACACTCGGGAGGATTTTGAAATACAATCATCCTCCTGATCCTTCTCATCAGGCCGGAGTGAGACGGGAAAAACTCGGTAAACACTGCGAAGCTGAACCTTCTCTAAAAACTTCTTGACTACTTCTTGCAACTCCACCAAATTTGATGCAACAGAAGAGAAGCACAACAAATTCGGGCCTCTTCAGTGAGCGTGTCTCACTTGGCCAAGCTCCAGAATATATATTTCAGAGCTGCTCTCCCGTTGCTGAAAGGTGCTATACAAATAAACTTTTCATCCGGAGCCAGAGATACCTGCAGGAGGGTACAGGGAGAGAGGAGACAGCACAAACTGCAGGAGAGAGAAGACACAAAGTTAATGATATGCAGCAGTGGGATATAAATGCATGCAGAGTACAAGAGAGGAGAGGAGAGATGCTCAGTGCATCATGGGAGATTCACCACAAGTCTTGGCCTTTAGCAGAAATGGTTCAGGGTCACCTGAGCCACAGCTAACTGTAAACTTTACTTCAAAATAAAGTTTCACAGATAAAACATTTATTGACACAAACTAACTTTAACCACAACTTCACTTAAATGTAAATAAATTGTGATGCATCGTTACACTGTGAAGGTTCCTTGTTGCTGCCGTTTGAAGGTGTTTGGCCAATTTAAGTCCACAGCACCATGCGAGCACCACTAATGATTAAAGGTGTCACTCTGAACAACTAAGACGGGGACATGTCTCTGTCTTTGACTGAGTTATGACAAATTGGCTGCAGTCTGGCTCTGAGGGGTTTGAAGTAACTTACCTTAATTGGCTGGGAGCTGTTTGATGCTGCCGCAGCTGTTTATCACGGGGATAAGTAATCCACAGAAGTAACTTAAAGTCCACCTGAGATGGTGTTTACAGAGGATCTAACTTCCTCATCCAAACACAACAACACACCAGAGCTAACTAGCTAACTAGCTAAGCTGCATACAGTGTTTGGGGAGTCACTCAAAAAAAGTCATTAATAGTTGCTCGTTACTGCTGTAAATCGTAATGAGATTACTTTACTAATTACTGCATTTGAAAAGTAACTTCACTACTTTCTTAGTTTACAGTGTAGACCAGGGGTGTCAAACCCATGTCATGGAGGCCGAGACCCTGCAGGTTTTCTTTCCAACCATCTCTCCAGCAGCTGGTCTCACTGACGAGCAGCTCCGTCACTCAAATCGATCTCCATGGCAACGTGCCCAGGCGAACACACACACACGGATCAGAACTTTACACACAGACACACACAGTTTGGGTAACAAAGGAAAGTTAGAGTAAAGTAGCTTTGTTATCAATACTTTAATGTGTTACTACAAAAAAGTAATATCGTTACTGTAATCCATTACTTTATAACTTGTTACCAACACTGCCTACACACTACGTCACTACTTAATGTCAGTACTAACTACCAACTAATGATACTAATGGATCCAACAACCTCCTGATGACTCCTGCTCTCTGCCAGTGTTCCTGGTCTCATGTGAACTGTCCTGCTGCTGACTGTGGTCGACTGACAGGAGGATGTTGGTTCAAATTGTTCTGGACACGATGACTTTTGGTTTACATCGTTCAGTAAGTGAATATGACCAGTGATGGGATCTAAACTGAAGAAACAGACATCAATATAATTCCAGATTTGTTTAGACTCTGCTGTGTCTCAACATGTGTTTTATCAAAAGCTAAATCTATGACCCAGAGCATGATGGGAGTCACAACACCCACTCCTGTTTTGGTGCATTTACGCTGGTACCTACTCAAACCTCCTCTCCTGCGGTTCCAATAAAAAGTACCCGGTCAGGTCAGAGCAGATACTAAAATCTTATTGGTCGGAATCGTCACTGCATCGTTGTGTCATCACTGCACGACACGTAATCTGTCCCCGCACACACGCCATTTTTAAATCTTCAGCAAACCGTGCAGACGTGTTTGAAATAACAACAAGAAGAGAAATGGCCTCTGTTAGAAATCCTGCCCCATGGACTCAGGACGAGGTGCAAACCTTTCTGTCATTAGTCGCTGATGAGAAAATTCAGCATGAACTGGACGGAGCGGTCAGAAACGAAAGAATCGCATAAAAGATGACGTCACGAATGACGGCCAGCTGCACGGAGGAGGGACGATCCTCGGCAATGTAAATGCAACCGAGGGGCCGATCCTGAGCGATCTGAGGTGAAGTGAAGCGAGTAGGTACCAGTGTAAATCCACCATAATTGTTACACGGTGTCCTTTCGGGAACGTAGCCAATCTGTCTGAAAGCAGAAACCGCCCCATGGTTATCACAGGTGTTCCTCATTCATAAAGCAGCCAACTGGCTTGAAACTCGGCAACATTTGGTCAGTACAGAATTTAATATGTCATCAAATGTGGTTGTGTGTTTAAGATAAAAGTCGATATGAACAAACTCCTTTGTAGTCGTCTGAAAAGCTCTGAGTTCACATTTTGTGACGTAGATGTTTTCAGAAGAGGTGAAGTTGGATAAATATTCATGTAGTGTAAATCATATGAAGTCCCAACAGCTTTATCCTTTGGTGAAGCCCTTATTTCCCAAATGATGTTACCTGCTCGTTCTCATGCTGCATCGTTAGCTTTGGTGGCTCCTCCATGCTAACAGTGACATTAATATTATCAAATCAGCTCTGAATATGTGTTTTTGTGTCTGTGTTGCCCAGCTGCAGTGTGTGAACTGGAATTTTGTGCAAGCATCTTCACAGAGTTTCATTTAAAGCAACAATGTTTCACCAAAGTTCACTGAAGCTCCTCCTGTTTCCCTCAGACAACCAGCTGAAAACCAATCACACTCCACAGGAAGTGGGTCTTTACGGTGGCCTGTTAGGGAAATTTTAAATAGTAAGAGTCAGAAGAAGTGGGAAATACTCCAAGAAACAACAAAACAGATTGCAGCCGTATGGTTGAGGGATTAACGGATACACTGATAATTCAGTCACTTTGTAAAATGAACAGAAGCTCATAGCTGGGAGTTGTATTCAGTACGTTGGGTGGATGTCCAGAGAGGGACCGTGCAGCAGTGGTACTGAAAACAAACATGTCGCCAACTTGTTTCTGAGTGAAAAACGAGAAAAACAAAAAACACATTTCTACTTTTTACCTCGTGGGAAAAACCAAGAAAAAGTCGTGAGTTCAGGAGGAACTCGCCGAGAAAATAGTCACCTCTCTGGAGACCTTTGGATCACAGCCTGATCCATTATTCCCATTAAAAAGAGACAAATATGAAGAAAACAGATGGAAAGTAGCCTCTGCTGTGGGTCTCAAGGATCCATGCAGTAGGAGTGTAACTGGTAAAATGTGTTTAGAAAGGAAGAAGGAAAATCAGGAGCTTGTTAAATGTTGTAATTGACCAGGAGAAGCAAAACAAAAGCCTTTCTACTTGAATGTTGTGGATTTAAAATCAGATTACTTTCCAAATAAGTGGTTGTAAATGGAGGATACATTTTTAAAGACTTCAAAGAGCTCAGTGACCTCTTCAAATGACAAGGTTCAGGGGTCACTCCTCCCTTCATATCCAAATATGGTCATTTCTTACTCCAAAAAAACCATCATGGCCCCGTTCTAGGTGATGTCACGGTGGTGTTTCAGTGCATGACTGTCTCTGCAGCTTGTTAACCACTTCTGCAGCAGAGCCCAGTGAAAGTCTGAGTTTCTGTTGCTGCCAAAGAGAAAAATAATTCTGTACAAAACTAATAATGTTAATGACAAACCTACATCAAACTCCCTGATTGGTGGGACCTTAATGGGTTTAACATTCACCCGTAAGAGCGTTCATGTCAGCAAAATAATTTTGATTTCCCCCATTTGTTATCTCCATTTGAATTCCATCAGCGAGGTAATGGCTGTTAACAGCTGACACAAAGTATAGAGCCGACATTCTCCTTCCAGACCCCGCAGAGCTGAAACCTAATCATAGTGGTGGGAGGAGAAGCAGCCAGCGGCTGGCATAATGGTAATACACTAATGAGATAATTATTTCCTCCTTCTCACCCCGCTCCTTCCCTCTCACTAACACTCATCATCACCAGCACTGACTAATTATTTCCTGTCTCCAACTGATTACTGATTTATTACTTGTCCCTACTGCACATTTCTATTAGCGTCTCTGTCTGACATTAATGTTTAGTTTCAGGATATGTAACAGTCTCTGACTCTCTGATCCTGTCACCTCAGAGGACAGTCTGGCTACAATCTCACTTTTCCAACCAGAGTACTTCCACCCCAGGGAGTACTTCTGCTGTCGACAGGAGGATGAGGACGGATTTATTTAACTTTGACAAAATAAATTATGTAATTATATCACTGAGCGGATCTGAACAGGTTTGAACTCAAAGTAACAGACAAGCAAAGGAAACTTGAGCTAAATTAGTCATGTGAAAAAGAGCAAAAGGGAACAATGTTTGAAAGAAATAGCAAACTAAACACATTCAGTTGTTGGTTTAAACATAATGAATTAGGAAACAAACAGTCGTCTATAGTTAAAACTGGATAAGCTGCAGAAATGATTAGAGGCTAAAAGTTAAAATTTTCAGCTAAACGTAGTCGAGTCAAGTCAATCTTTATTTATAAAGCACATTTAAAACAACAGACATTAACCAAAGTGCTGCACAGTAACAAACACATAATAAAATTTACACAATTAAAATGTAATAAAAATGCAGCAATAATAAAAATAAATAAAACACCTAAAAACAAGTGTCAGCTGTGTGTGAGGTCCTGATGTGGAGAGGTGGGTCTTTGGAGCAGCTACAGAGCAGGATGCTCTCCACCACCAGGAGCACCAGGTCAGCTGACCTCAGAGCAGGAGCTGCAGTGTGCACAGTTAACAGGTCTGTGAGACATGCAGGCGCTGACCCATGTAATGACTTAACAAACAAACAGTAAAATCTTAAAATCAATTCTGAAACGGACCCGGAGCCAGTGTACGGAGGCTGAAACAGCTGTGATGTGATCTCGCTGGTGTGAGCCAGTTAAAAGGAGGGCGGCAGAGTTCTGGACCAACTGCAGCCGAGACACCAGGGACTGAGGGACACCTGCAGAGAGACTGTTACAACAGTCAAGCCGAGACGAGACAAAGACATGGATCACCTTCTCACAGTCGATGGGACGGGACGTGCTTGACTTCAGAGGGTGAAAGAAGCAGCTCTAACTACTGCATTTATTTGATTTGTAAAAGTGAGGATGCTGTCAAAGATCAGTCCCAGGTTTTAGCAGCCGCTTTGTTAAAGTGACTTAAGGGGCCAGGGTCCAAACTAAGGGAGGCTGAGGGGGTCCAAACATCTCAGTCTTCTTTTTGTTAAAATTCAGTCGGATAAACAGATGAATAGTTGAAGTAGCTAAAACTAAAAATGAACAGCTGGAAATGATTAGCTTAAAGTAGCCGTCCACACAGTTAGCTAAACTGGACAAACAGCTGAACCAGTTAGCTGAAAGGTGCATAAACAAACAATATGATTGGTTTAACATTAGATATAAAATGATCCAGAAATGATCAGCTTAGCATGATCAAAGCTGAAGTAGCTTTGACAAAACTTTTTGTCCATAAGACGGTTGATTGGTTCTATCATCCAGTTCAAAATGAGTCTAAATGAAGACACTGGGAGGTGGTGTTGGTCCAAAAAGCTTTCAGACCCACTGCACTGATGGACACAAATGAAACTAGATCTATTGTGTTTACTCAGAATAGGTCAGTGCTGCTTTAAGTTGGACCACTTTGGATCCTACGCCCACCAGCAGAGTTCAGTTCGATGCCGTTCGATCCCCGGCTCCCCCCGTCCTCGTGTCCATGCGTCCTTGACAAAGACAGGGATCTCCAAATGGCTCCTGATGTTAGGACCAGCAGCTCGCGTGTTGGCTCGCCGCCATCTGAGTGGGTGGATGCAAGTGAGTGAACAATTAGGAGGGAAGCAGCGGATAAATCCTCCAAGTCCTCCGCTCATAAATAGATGCAAAGAAATATTTTTACAGTAGCAGGAAGTGTAGAAGTCAGATATCTTGTATGTAAAAATATGAAAATGGATTCAGGTGGAAATGTTTGAATTGAATTTAATGTGTGCAGAACAAATAGTAGATGTATCAAAATGTAAATTTTTCAACACAAAACATTTTCAAACTAAACCTTGGTTGGAAGTTGGTGACTAAAAGACAATAACATTGTGCTGCCAGGAAATTCATCACCTCTGATTGGCCTGTGTTTTCAGCAGCAGCGAGGGGCGGACGGGGTGAAAGGTCATGACCTCAGCTCATCCACCTCCCTGCCAGGGTTCTGGTTTCTCTGTTTTCAGTGTCGGTCAACATCAGGCAGTGAATTCTTCTTCAGTGATGCACCCTCCTGAAGTCCTGAGATATAAGAGTCGTCCTCACAGCTCAGCGAGGGGAGTAATGATGGGAGGGGTTAATGCTGACTCCCATATATGGACAGAAATGGCCGTCAGTGAGCGCAGCTGCTGGGGCGTGATGTTCCTGTGCAGGTCGACCATGGACGGTACAGAGTGGAAACAGTTGACGTCACCTGTTGGTTTGTGGACTCAGGAGTTTGGTATCTGAACGTGGCCATGTTGGTTGTTTGGAGCAGGAAGTGACCATATTTGGACGTGAAGGGAGGAGTGAGGAGGCGGGGCTGACCCTTGGGCTTGAGGACACTGTCCAATGAGGATGAGACTGGAGTGAATGAGCCTTTAAACCACATGTCAATCACTGGAGGCAAGACCTGTCAATCAGACTAGCCCCGCCCCTGACTCCTCCCCCCAGATCACTGAGAAGAAGAGTTGACTTTATCTGATGACATCAGAATGACTTGTGGAGAAATGTATTGATGAATCTTTCAGGATTGAAGATGAGGATGTTTGAATTGAAGTCAGTTGGAGCAGCACCTGGTGGCTGTTGGTGGTATTACACTGTTTTTGCACTTCAGCACTGGCTTCACTTTTGAGACCCAGTTGCTTCATCCATTTCTGTGCTATCAACACATAGAGAGGAGGGAGTTCAGACTCTGATGG
>OOFC01014731.1:0-13165 GCA_900323345.1 Pseudochromis fuscus
ATCAAGGGTGTAACGTTAGGCCTCTGAGCAATAATTGTCCTTACCTTGTCGTTTTGATAAGCAGTCACGGCAATGAAATCCGTTTCAGGGAAAACATAAGTCCTGAAGGTACTGTACGGGAGTTTGAGAATATCGTTGGCTCTCACAATGTGAAACCGAGGCTGATATTTGTGCATCGAGTTAAGAATGGTCTGCAACACACACAGTCACAAATAAATAAATAAATGAATGAATAAATACAAAAGTTGCAAAATATAGGAATATAAATCACACTGACATCTGTGATCGTTGTTACAGAACAGATCGTTGCACTTTTTGGTTAAAATGTAAACTTTGAATTGAAATCAGAGGTGCTACAGAAAATGAACAAATTCAGAGTGTCTTCTAAGTCAAGCTTCATGATAATCAGACGTATGGGATTATAATAAGGATTAGCTCAGCATAATGACAGTTGGGATTTGTATTTTTCACAAACATTTCTCTCAGGTGTTCCTAAAAAATGCAACAGGACATACAAACAAAATCATAAATTATTAATTCTACTAAAACGGTAAATTGATAAATAGAAAAATTGACATACATTAGTTGAACTTACAAATCCATGCTTGTCGGAGATGTTGTTCGTCAGCTTGAGTTTGTGAAAATTGACGACTTTTGACATCCACTGTTCCCCAGTAGCCGGACTGTCCGGGTGAATGTACATCCTCTTTGGCATTTCGGGGTCGGCCTTTCCTGCCACCATCCAGCGGGAATTATGAAATTTGTACCTGCAGTCGTCGGCTGCAACTATATCCATCAACAGTATGTACTTGGCCTTCTTGTCCAGACCAGTGCACCTCACTTTGAACGGAGGGAACATCCGCCTGTGACAGAGAAAAAAACAAATCATAAGCAATCGTCTGGAGGCAAATAAAACCATAGGGTTAAAAAACAACAGTTAAATGCTTTAATATTTTTTAACAGAGATAAATAACACATGCTGTTCATTTTCAAGAGCGTTGTATCCGAGTAACAAGCATGTAACTAAATGCCTGCTATTAAATCTATCTGCTACAGGTAAGTCAGCTGAACAAAGTTGGTAACCGTCGTGCGTAAATCCCCAAATAAATGTTTTTACTATCCCCCGGTTTGTATATACAACATGTAGCATGCATTTTAAAAGTGTTGTGATTTTTAGGCCTACACAGAGACACCGCAGCCATATTTGCATACTGTCACTGTGATCATGACGAAAATAATTTAGTCAGAGCTTCACGAACTCAGTGTTGACGTTTTAATGGAGTAATCCGTCACCTGAAGTTTTGACAAAATGGGCATGAAATTAACTAGAGGATTAAAAACGAGCCACGTTTTAATTTCAAAATGTGGGTGTAGTTTCTTAAAGTCAAGCTGGAGGCTTAATGTATATATTTTTTAAAGCAGCTTCAGTAATAATCCCTTTTATTTTATTGTATCTCCCATTGTTAAAGACGTGGTTGCAAACTGTTTACCACAGACACAAGATTTTTCAGACTGTATAAACACAAGGGAACTCCCACTTTATGACTGTAGATTTTTTTCAGTCATGCTGATAGTATATATCGTTACACAAATATTGCAATTAAGGTCATATTTGCGTAGAATTTGTGGGACAATTACAGTGTAATACAAGTTTAATTATTACAAATAAGAGACGTGTCGAAATCAAGGCAGCGTACTTGTGCGTAATAGCAAATCCCTCCATCATGAGACATTCAATATACACAACAGGCTCAGATAAAATATTACACTGTTTTGGAATGAACAAACTGAAAATATAATTCACCTTCCGGATTTTGTGATCACCATCTCAGTGCCCCTCTTGTGGAAAAGTTCCCAGAGCTCCTTGGCTTCCAGGTGAACTTTTGGGTCGTCCTCAACCTCCTCCTCGGGCTCCAGAGTCTTCAGAGGCCTGAGGTGGGCGGCCGCAGCCTGGTGCCCCAGCGAGGAGAAGTGGAGGCCGGTCTCCGCGGCTCCCATCAGCTGGTCCATGATCGGCTTTCCCAGGGCGCCCGGTAGAGAGAGGGAGCCGCTGTGAGGGAGAGCTAGGGCCGGGAAGAACGGAGGCTGGTGACCCAGCATTGCACTCATGGCAAATTCCGGACCCCGGTGAGGTATAAACGGATGATATGCCATACTCGATCCCTGTATGACTGGATCTCTCATCAGGAAGTTCATCCAAGTGTAGACAACAAATGTAGACGACTGGGTGGGCGGACAACAATATTTCTTACAACAGTGAAGCTGACGCACAAGAGCAACAAATGAAGACAAAATGAAAAAGAGAAAAAATAAATCTGAAACTGGAAAGCTTTGGGAATTCCTCCTTTTAACTCGGCAGGAACAGACATCCACTGTTTTTATACAAGTTGCTGAAAAAATCTACAGTCCTTTGCTGTATTTTGATCAAAAGTCTGCAAAGTGAAATGTAAAAATGTTCTCCATTAATCTTCAAGAGTGCTGCGAGAACGATTTTCTTCGGAGGTTGACGCGCATCAGACACCTTTCTGCGTCTCGCTGGCTTTCGGACATTAGTCGAATTAAACCAACTGGGGTGAGTCACTTAATTGACTGCGGTGCATTCTTTCTCTTCTGCTTGCTGTTTACAATATCGGCATTCCTGTTAAAATGGGTTCCTTCTTATTGGCTTCAGTCCTGCAGCGAGGGCGACGTGTTGAAATATTTCGATAGCGCCGAATAATCCCCCTGCCTTTACTTGCTCCGGACATGCACCCTCACACGCACACACACACTTTATTCCTCCTCTCTCTTTCGCGCACACACACATTTCAGAGAAAGACGTGTGCAGAGAAAGGAGTCCGCTGACGGCCAGAGAGAGAGAGAGAGGTGGTAAGGTCCCAGCTCCGTGATTTTCCTAGCGCCTCTGTGGCCCATAGGGCTTCATACTGTATGGATGTGTTACATGTTACGAGTAGCAGCGCTCCGTTTGATTGGCTCTTTGACGCTTTCGGACCAATTGTGTGGCTGCGTAGGCGTGGTTTTAACAGGTCGGGTGGAGGGGACAGACTTCAGACTTATAAAAAGGTGTTTGGAAACTCAAAAGGGCTTTGCCGTGAAACACCACCCTGCTTTCAGTCAGTGTTGTGTGAATATGTCAACATCGTTATAGAAGTTGCGCTCTCGGTCGGTCTGTGAGACCCAGCGGAGGGGAGAGAGCCGACGAGCCAAGCCGGGAAACCGGCTCGCTCTGTCGGCGCGATGTTGTGATGTGTCGCGCTGCGGACTTCCTCTGTTTCCCAGTCACGTTCTACTTTAAATACCATGAAAACTATTTTACGCAGCGCTTTTATTTATTCACAATTATGTTTATCAGTGGTTTACCTGTTTCTTTTTTGCGATTTGCAGAAGCTGCACAAATTTAAGAGCGCCGAAACATTTCCTGTAACATCCTCCTTTGAAATCAAAGCTCAGGAAAATATGACCGGCTGACTGATGTTGCGCTCTGTGATAAGTTCATGCAGTGCAAATAACATTGTTGTGATACCTCTGAGACCTTCAGGAATTGTTTATGATGTTATTAATATCAGTTTATTTACATTTTTAGAGAATGGTTATGAGTGTATTTATTACTTTTCTTATATTGTCATCTTAGATTTAAATATTGTGTGTTTCAGTTCCCTCTCCAGTAACTGTGGGTTTGAGTCAGTGTGAGAGAGGGTGTTGTGGATTTTGCGTAGAATTGTGTTAGTTTTATTTAATGCATGAAGATGAATGCGTGGTGTGTAATTCGTACATTATTATTTTTTTAAACAGCTTTTTCTGGAAATAGCATTTTTCATACGTTTATTCGGGTTGGAAACTAATCATCTATGTTAAGTTTACGCACAAACAAGCAGAAGAGCTGAGATCAGTGAGAAAGTGTCCACCGGTGCTTCAGTGTTATCAGTGCCTCCATCAAAACCTCTGTGTTTTGAATCATACGAATCAATTCTCGTGTTAAATATAGCACGATCTCCCGGTACAACTGTATTTGGGAATCAACTCCGCTTCAGTCCCTCGTTTTGCAAAGTAACAACTGCACAGGTTGCGCATAAAGGCGTTATTGATAATACAGCAACATTTTAAATGCTACCTCAACAATTTTTTTTGTAGACTACAGCTGTTTTGATCTATTTTAAATTTTATTAGAATACAGAGGTCAGTGAAGATTTGAGGTGCAATCCTTGGTGTAATTATTAATCCGTGAATATGAACAAAGCGTATATTTTTAATACTGTCCTTAACTAGAAGCGTGTGGCTCATTATTTGGTGCATTGGTTCTCTGCTGAGCGTCGAGATGTGCACGGCGGACAAAGCCACGCCAGTCCTCTCTAAAATGCAATTTAACCACAAATTCACAAGTAAACTAGAGAGCTGAGGCCAGTCAGCCACCTTGGATAAACATTGACCATCAATTCTCAGCCAGTTGTCTGTGTCCGTGCATGCAGCAGGCGAAGCCCATCTCAAAGTCCTTTATGGGGACATGCAGAGCAAATCCTCTCAAAATAGACAATAATAATAATGAATCTCCCACTAAGTATCACTGCATCTGGAACCACAGCCAGAGTCCTGTGATAATTACAATGTTGTATCTTACTTGTTGCACTGGTTGTTGGAAACCTATAGAAGCCTCTATTGTTTTGAAGTTTCAGAGTTGAACAAGTCAGTTAAAGCCTCAGGGCTCATTTTGAGAGGCAATGGAGCCTTCAACTAAATATGCATCCAGCACTGCTCATATCTACAAGTATTAGTAAGAGACCACTGCAGCCATGTTGAGCAGGTTTTGTTCATTGGAGTTTAGTTGTTGTCTATTAAAATGAAATGTCACAGCGCCCTCTTCATCATGGATGTGGCTGGGTCCTGTCTTAGAAAATAGGGCCTTCTTGCCTGTATATGCGTGTGCATGTGTGTAGATCTGGATGCATGTACAGTATATTCCCCAGAGGAAATACAGGATATCTGGCTTATGTGCTGTGTGTTATTGATTTGCTATAGAAAACAAACGCAACAATGTTGATCAGCTACAGCAACATCTGACTGAATGAAAATCTTACAAGGGCTCCCGCAGCTAAATCCAGTAGTTAAACCTTTACATGGTATTAACATTAAGGTGTTGCTCTCCACCAGTCTACATGGGACCTCACCGTCTTTTCTTTGAGCGAGTGAGGTCAGGTCTGTGTCAATTACTGCAGCTTATTCTTCTTTAAACACTCACCCCCATTAGCAGCACATTTCAATTTAGTGGAAGGTGTCATCAAATAGGAAGCAGTGTTGACACTGTGGCAGCCTTTCAGGCTCTGTGGCCAAGCTGGCTTCATTAGCTAAGCAAGTAGAGAATGGTCAATACACTATATAAACTTTTACAAGGTTAGGGCTCTCAGGGACTTCGAGAGGCTATAAAAAGGTCTGAGCTGACACTACTGATTGATGAAGCCAACTTTGTCAGCGCTTCTCTTTTATACATCTACAGAGATTATGCATATCAAAATCAAAAGGGGTAGTATATTTGACTGGACAGCCTCTAAAAATCCTCACTCTATGTGGGTGGTTGATTTCTGGCAGTATACACAGGGATGGGTTTGTGCTTTAAGCGTGTGTGATATGTAAAAGCATCATGCAGCGCTGTCCTCGCAATCTGCAGAAGTTATAATTGGATAATGTGCTGAAGACGTGAGGATGTGAGTGGAAAAGCAGCCTCTTTCACATGCTTCTGCTGTGACCTTAATTCCAGCTGCGACCACAATGTGTTTTTATTAAATATTCCTATTACTATTTACCTCCTCTTCTAACCTCACAATTTTATCAATAAAGTAAAACTGCATTAAGGTCATGTGTTATGAAGCCTCCGTGTCCTGGCTGCACACAACAGCTACAGTGTGTAGGTTCATTAAGCAAAGCTTCAAAGACATTCCTGGAATTGATCATGGAGCTGCAAGTGATGTAATGTATGCTGTCCTGTTTATTTGCAGATTGTTAATGATAAGCAAGGACAGACTTGGTGGCACCGCTCCTGAATGGTGGAGATTGTCTGGTGAGAGTCATCAGCCCTAACACGACATGATAGGGAAAGGAAACATCACAAGATTAGTATATTCAATGACTATAATGACTCCAAACTTCATTATGTACATCCCGACGCAAAGTGGAGGGGGAGATGTTCAATTGACAGCGTAACGACTTTCTAAATGCAAACCATTTACCTCAAAGATTTAGGTGAGGCTAAAATTGATCAGTGGAGGGTGTACTGCCCCAAAAAGAGTGCACACGGTAAAATGCACTTTCCAGAATCACACACGTGTTTTAGTCAATTGGTTGGAAGAATGATAAACTCTTTACTTGTCAATGAAACGTCTCTGTCAGGCATTTCTTTTTTCGTCAAGCCAACCCTTACTCTCATCAATTCCTCCACTGGCCAGTTATGGGTATTGATGAAATACTATTTTAGTTAATTAGGGGATGTGCTTATTGATGGCAGTGCATTGACTACAGATTGACAAGGAAAATGGTCGTGTGCCGGGGAGATGTTTGCTCTCTTGGTTGAGGTTGTTCATCAACTAGTGAAGCAAGCTCATAACTTTTAACTGATTACCACATAGTTGAGGAGAAGGCGAATTAAAAGCTGATGGTTGGCTTACGGATGCTACAGAAAGATCTAATTCAAATTTCATTTATAAACTGACTACGATCTTTAAAGTAATACAAGATCAGTGTCACTATTATGAACTGTTCAAATATCTTGCAACTATCCATTATCGCAGCGTCACACACGTTCTACACTTTCTAAATATCAAACTTGTGGAGGGTATATTTAGGTTTGTCTTTACAGAATTATATTTAGTCACAAACACTGAGAGTTCATGACGTATTTAAAAATAAGTTTGCTTTGCAGTGTTTGGCTAAAAGCCAGCTAAAAGCTTGCTTAATGGTTCCTATTCACGTAAAACAAGCTATGCTCATTATCGCACGCTGCTGTAGAATAGAGTAAGGACTGACAGCTGCGTTTTTTGAAAGAGCATTGTACACAGCAGTAGTAGAACAAACCAGTCCAGTGGCATGCATCACCTGTAGAGCATAATGTAGGGGATTTGTCTGCTCAACCCCATAAACAGCCGTCAGGCTTTCTCCATAGCTATAAGCTGTGTGATCAAGATACTCATGGCGAATGCCTCAGATGTGGACCATGTGTCAAAAGTCTTTAGCTTGCCTTACGTGCCACCGCTCGCCAACATGGCAGATAAGCATCTTTCCCCTTGTATTCTGAGCACTGAGACTTGCACTGGAACTAGTTTTGCATGCTAAAAAGCAAACAATACCAAATGGGAAACAGAACAATCCTCAGGTTATTTGTCGTCAAGTTAGCACAGTATAAATATGTTCCTGCTATGTTCATGAGAGGCATCAGTTGGGGACTATTTTGGGTTGGAATCAAAAAAGTATTTGGATTTGCACAGTGCAACGGGGGGAGGGAGATGCCCAGATGTGGGTATTTTCTGTCCATTTAGCTACCCCACCGCTGGCATCAACTTTGTGCTGCTTTGACTTTACAGTCTCACAAAGTTATAAGGGTTTGCCACTGAATACAACCTCAGGACATCAGTGCTTTTAAGAGGAGGCTGGTAGAAAGCAGTGCATTCCTCCACCGGGGGAATCTTGGACTGTGGGGTTAGGGTGGCTTCTCTCTAGAGGTTAAGTGGGATAAGTGTGTGGCTCATGTCAACCCCACTACCCCCCAATAGTTTCTGGAAAATTTGCAATGGGGTCAGATTGGATTACTATGTTTTGGTATTTACATGGAGACACAGGGCTTTGAAATGGAAAACCATAGGCGGAAAAGCAAGTGCCATGCAGTCTGGAAGCCTTGGTAAAAGAAACCAGCACTGATTTCCACTGACGGGATGGTTGAATACATGTCTTTTATGTCTTCCTGCCCCACAATCAGACACTTTGTTGCTGAAAATGGTGATTGAGGTAAATGGATCAAGTGCAGTAGCGATCTTTAAAGTAAATCCATGGTTAGTGCTATGATAGATATTCAATAGGAAATAAGGAGGTTTCAGATGTCGTGCTCACTCTCACGGATACACCACATCATGGCTGTGACTGTGGCTTCAAGGGAGCTCTTTAAATGCATTTAAGGAATTTTGCAGCACAGTTACGTTACAGAAACAGCAGTACACCCCATCCCTAAATGACCTTATAAAAACTAACTTAGGTGTCAGTTCCCCTTAAGGTAAATCAGGTCTTCCTGGATTTGTGCCTCAGGTGGTCTGTCATTTTTCCTGTTGAACCTCATTGCAGACCTGCTGGGATAAGTTTTCTGGGTTATTTCGGGAAAGATTCTCCAGCCACTCCCTACAGGTGCTGTGTGCAGGCCTGAACCTATAATCCACCCTTTTCAGGGAGGATTTTGCTGCACCTCATGCCACTAGGGTCTTTGTTTCACCCCTATAAAGTGAAGCAGTAAGAAATCAAGGCATTTGCTTTTACATGTTAAATGTATTTTCATGTACTGGTGGAAATAGATTACACTCAGTTTAAAAATGAGATGGCAACTCTGAATTTCACTTATTCCCTTTTTTTTGAACAATGTAACAAACCTAGTGTTTAAGTTTGCACTCTTAAATATTTTTGGCAAAAAACACAAAAATGAAATAGTCAGATTTGTTTATCTGCTTCACTATTACTTTGTAAAAAAAAAAAAAAAAAAAAAAAAAAAGTGGTTTTCAAGCTTCTTTTTCAGCGAAATGTATTTATTTTGAAATATTACACATCCCATGCTTGTCCCGTTTGACTCAGCAGCGGTGAAACCAGACTTGACTTCATCCTTTGATTTATTTTTTTTAAGCATGCAAATAAATAACGGCAACAGGTGTTAAATGTTTATAATGTTGGGCGGATTTTTAATAGAGCCCGGGGCACATGGGAGCTCTTTGTGTGGCGAAACCTTCGCGATCTGACACAAACTTTCCTCCAAGTTGTCGGCCACATTTTTTTCTGCTCCTGCAGAAACTTGACCTCCCGTTTCTGGGTGAATTAACAGTTTTGTCAGTAGCGAGAACAACAATTTGAAGTGTATGCGGCGAGCTCAAGCGGCGGCAAAGTTGAGTGCGGTCAATTGAATCCCCCACATGTTTTTCTGTGCCACTGATGGATCCCTCTATAACTGTTGAAGCTATAATTCCTCGTAAATGTTTGCGGAAACCTCATCTGGGGGATACAGATTTACATTAAGTTGCATGGATTTTTTTTCTCAATAAAGTTTTATTATAATGCTTTTCATGCTCGTCCTGATATTAACACACATTTTCTTGGTGTGAAGAAGTTTCAAACTCTTGAATTAAATATTTCACACACTTTTTTTTTTACTTCATTCCAAAATAAAGCATTGTTATTTAAATAGCTCATGTTTGTTTGCATTAAATGAATGTAATAATGTAGCCACTGGTGTTGCGCATCAACAGGTTTATCTGGCTTGACGCACACTGATATTTGCGCGTGCTGCTGGGTTGTTCGGAAAATGAATAGAAAAAACATACACTGTACTTTATATACCAGTTAGTCTAATTGTCTATTAGGTTTGACATAAAACTACCACTTTACCATCTTAGAGTCTGCACCGAGTTATATCCGAGGACGTGGAATAAAGAAAAACTTTCTTCAGATCTAAATGTGACTTAAGTTAGACAGTTTCAGAGCCACCCTTTCCCCCTTCCTCTCTTTTTTTTTACTAGCTGTTTGCCTTTGCTGCTTTTTCATGTCCAAATTGCAAGTCGTCAGAGACTTGTGACATTTGAAATATGAGACTGGCCGTATTTACTAAGTTAGACAATACACGAAAACCACATGAAAATCAAAATAAGTAGGATGCGGTTAGGAGCTGCGCTTTCATTTATTGAAGTCCCTACAGATGTTTTGCATAAAGACATTTTTTGGGGTAATGAGGGGGAGTATTTGAACGTAAGCTGAACCTGGTTGGCTTAACTTATAGGTTTCTACAGTAAACCCGAGTGTGCACAGAGCTGAATGTGTGCAACTGTTGTAATAAATAGTCTGCTGAGGAAAAAAGTGACTGTGCTCCCTTTTGTGTGGCTAACTGTTGTCCTCCTACACAACTATATTGTACTTAGATAGTTCTATAAAAAGCTTGGCACCATCTGACATCATCATTTTAATGGATCTTGTTCACACCTGTTGATTTTACTCCTGTATGTGTAACCTGAGCTTGCGTAAACATTTATAAAACAGTATAACTTTATATATTTTTTCTGGATTTGCACTGAAAAACAAACAGATTCATCCCTCTGCACACACCGGGAGGACACAAGCCAACCACCCAACCAACCAATTAAAATCCGATTAGGAAACATCTTAGTTTTCCAACCGAGGGCAGTGAAAAAGCCTCACTGAGGTCATTCACCTAATAAGATCCATTGCCTATAGTGAAGCCACAGACCTTCACAAATGTTCCTGGCGACCAAGTGTGGCCCCGGAGACCTTTGGCATACATGGCTGTTTAATTGGTCACTGTATTTAAGAATAAGGTGGGATTGCAGTTAATTAGTGGAGAAGTGAATACGATTGAACATTATATGATTTGCTCCCAGTCCCCAGTTTGTTAGTGCGGATTTGGGGTGGATCAGCTTTTGTGCTCGACAAATGAGAAGTGAGTAGCGTGGTGCCGATGCACAGTGTCGTTTTGTGGACTGGCGACAGTCTCGATTCATGGGAAAAACTTAAAGGAGGCCCGCGTTATCACAGGACCTCATTATCTCATGTCTGCAACCATCTTTTGGGAACAATCCCTAATCAAGTATGGCACAGACCTACTTTGCAGAACTTTGGTATAATAGCCCCCCTCCCCACCCTCCTCCTCTCGCTCTCTCTACAAACACACGCACACACACACGCACCGGTACACACACTTTGCGTGACGTAGAGTGCGCAGGACAATGTGACAATGTGATCCTGGAATACTGAAATCACCTTTGGGTATCAGTTCATTCCGAATAATTGCGCGCAAGCGAATTCACACAGAGACACTCGCCAGTAAATAAATAAGCAGCCTTTGCTATATTCAGCAATATAAATTGGTGTTCACTCTAGATGTTGTATCAGCTTTGAACAAATATCTTTTAAGTTATTTTAAAGTCAGTATCACCACCTCTCAGCTTTTTAAGGGAATATAAACCAACTTGGAAACGGAAATCTTGTTTTGTTTTTTTTAATTTTAATGAACTGTTTGGTAAATTGTTGAAAAAAAATCTTATATTTTTTTTGAGCTTGTAGCGCAATACTTGCCCCCCACAGACAATAGCTTTTATTCCCTAAACTTTACATCCACTATTAGACATTTTCCCTGTACACCTCAGTGCGTGACAATGACATCCACCCCCGGGGCTGTTTTTTTTTTGTGCACAAGACCACTAAACCAAAGAGGTGGTTCATTTACCTGGCCATAAACCATTTATTTACCTTCAGGTGAGTGTCGCGCAGAGTGCAGAGTAAAGATCGCAGGAGAGATTTACACCTGTCTCTCTGCTCAAATAGAGAAGCCTATAGCCTACAGAGATGGCCACTGGAGCCAGCTTGTCTGGGGCTCTGCTAGACAGCCCGACCCCCCCCTCCTCCTCCTCCTCCTCCACCACCGTGGATTAAACAACATCATAAAAAATGACCATCAACGCACACACTGTAAACAGATTATTCTCCTCGGCGCCTGGTGCACAAACTCCGCCGCTAAAGGCAAAGACGCGTCCGGCGGCGGCGCGTTGCTGCTGCTGCTGCTGCTGCGCCTGGTCATCGTTTTTCAGTCATTTCCACACACTTCCGTGGACATTTCCCGGTCATGTAAATACAGACTAATGTTTGATGTCACGACTGAGAGACTTGTGGGAGGCTGCTGATGGACATTTGCAACCAGATAAGGAGTCAGATTATATTGTTTTGCTGCAAACCTCCACTGTATGATGCGTCTTGGGATATTTATTTAAGGACTGACACTTAGAAATCTTAATTGGGAAAATATCTCACTTACCCAAGCATGCATTTTAAAATTATGACTCTACATGACCTACAGCAGCAACAAGCTAAAAACAAATAAATTCTTCTGACCCCTCTTTTACCTGTTGCTGCTTTCCTCCTCATAACATATGAGGGTTGTCACCTATAGGTTTAAAACTCCTGCTCCAGTGACAGTGTATGGTTGTTAAAGCATGTTGCAGTATTCTTAAAATACTTGTCTCTCATTTACCCAGAGTAAGGTGCGTGCATAGATCTGTTTTTGAAGCTTTTAAACTTGGTGGTGACATCCATTCATCACAGTAGAGCAGAAGCAGTGTCATGGTTCGTTCATTACTGCATTGTAATCAGCCTGCAGATCTGGATTTTTAGTTCTGTCCTTCAGCTTTCACTGCAGAGCTTCTGGGCATCGTACAAGGTTGATGATGTGTCTGTATTTTCTCTTTCACATATCATCACCTGATGGCTGTTAGCACCCAGCGGGCACCAACAGTGTGATGAGAACAACTCTGAAAATGCAGAATGTGTGAGATTTTGAGCTGATTAAAAATAAGACATATTTTGTGGAATAATGTCCAACAGACCCAAATAGGGGACACATTTTTAAATGAAATCCTTTTTAACAAAGGGTTAAAACTCCCTGAAGCCCTATCTCTTGTAAAAGTAAAATCACAAACACATAATAAAAACACGAATATCAGAGAAATACATTTGTGCTCCTGTCCTCTCCTCATTCTTACACAATGTACAAACTTACCCGCAGACCCTGGCATGTAACTGCAGTGGTCACTTTGCTGGCCTCCAAACATGTCCAGTGGTCATGCCAGTGAATTTCATGCCCTATTGATGAGAATAATCTCCCTCGGTGTGTGAGACTGGCAGTGTGGAGGCTCTGCCTGATTTTTTTTTTTTGCAAATTAAAGCCTCAACATGCAGCTCTGCAGTTATTCAATTCATCAGATGGTCAGAATCCACATGTTCAGCTCTTCCATGAATATCTTGGATTTTACGCAGTTTTCCAGCTTGTTCAGTTGCTTTATGCTGCTAATCTGGTTAACCTCCTTGGCAATGCATTTCTTCTCTCTGGCCTCTGTTTTTTTTTTTTTTTTTTTTTTTTTTTACAGCGTTT
>OOFC01014736.1:0-10069 GCA_900323345.1 Pseudochromis fuscus
ACCATATTACAGTTATTTCAACTGGCAAATATGTACCCTGCATTCCAGCTCCGTCAGTGGCGGCACATGCTGCTTCGTTTCCCTGAAACAGTCACTTAACCAACGGTGCAATTACCGTCCCTATATGCCCAAACACAGTTGGAACGATGGCTAGATAAACAAATGTTACTCGATAGGTACAAATTATAGACGTATGGTCAAATTATAGATGCACGGACCACTTTTGCTTTTCAAGGGGAACATTCATGAGGCTGTATTTCAATCAGGGTTTTTAATATTGATGTGTGTGTTGTTGCCAGCATGTCTGAAAATATTTGCATTCTTATTGAGATAGCAGGAAAAGAGGCTCTGTCAGTTTTTTTCCCTCCTTTCCCCTGGTTGGTGGCTCTGTGTTTAGGAGTGTTTGTGGAGCAGAGCAGTATACCATATGGCTGTCAGCATGGATGAATTACTGCGAGCGGTCCCTCTGAGCAGCACAGAGATGCAGAAGATAACTGGAAAAGCAGTTTGCATGCTCCTTTTTTTTTTTTTTTGCACAGTGCACACCTTTGACTGAGGACTTTTTTTTTGCTGTAGAACAACAACAAAAAAGTAATAAGTTATTTTGCTCTGGGACCTGCGTGTGGACAGAGGCGATAGAGGAAAAATGTCAAATCTGCTACATAGATACAGGAGAAAATGTCTTAAACAGCACATTTGATTGAAATAATGTTATTCAGGCTATTCTGCTGAAGAAATACAGTTTCTTGTGCACAGTCGGTGTAAATGGAGAATATTGCAGGAAATATGTCCGGAGCAGAGATACTTTCAGGGGATGGTGATGATTTGTGAAGAAATCAGAAGCTCAGCAAAAGAAGTAGGGAGGGTTAAAAAAAAATGTTTGGTGGGTGTCAATGAAACTAAACAGCCCACAGGATATAAGACAATAAGTATTTTATTATCTAAATTGCAAGAACGTGAGGATTGAAACGAGATCTCCCAAATTACACATCTCAGTGTTTGGTACATAAATAGTCATTTCCGCACACAGACCAAAAAAGAAAAGAAAAAAAAAAAACATGCCTCCCACTGAAAATGGGATTCCTAGCTGTGAAAGTCAAGCTATTTATGGTATGCACCACTTTCCACCCCTGAAATATCCGCTCCGCTCCTTTTTTTTTTCTTTCTTTCTCTCTTTCTTGACAGACAGTAAAAGCCACCTCCAGTCGAACTGCGAGCCAGGATTAAGTTTGACAGGCAAATAGCCACTCTTAAGACTGTGATGGCTCCTCTGTTGTCATAGCAGGAGCTGGAACCTCACACACACACACACACACACACACACACACACTGTAGTCCCCTCACTGAGAGATTTACAGGGCCCGAAGTGCTGCAGAGTTACAGTACAGCAGGGGCCCGCTGTGGCGAGGGCCTCAGACAAAGAGAGGCAGACCGGTCTCTGGGTTAGGGGCTCTAAAAAGGTTGTAGGTTATAAATACTTGACAGTGCAGTAAAGCTGTCACAGTCTTCCTGAGGCAGGCTTGCACTCACATATGAACACCTAAATAAAAGCTACAAAACTCTGTGTATCTGAGAGTTTGGGCATCTTAAAAAAACACAATCTATTTTACCCAACAACGCACAAATCATTGTGTTGTTCTTATCCATATTGAACGCATCTTTGGTCTGTAGTTTTTATCGGTGTAACAGGAAGTAAGCTCAAGATTCAAGAACTTTATTGTCATTGTGTGTGCACAAAATTGCAGGACTAATGCAATAGAGCAATGTAAAAATACAGAATGCAAAAATAATCAGTAGGAATAAGCACAGCAATGTGGGACAGATGCGGAGTGATGGTGTATTGAGGTGTTGAATGGCGTGTAGTTGGTTCATTAATACTGTACGTATTCAATGGCCTGAAATGGCAAATACATGTAAATATTCTAAGTATGCTAAAAAGAGAAAAGCACCAGCTGTCTGTCAAACTGCTGCAGTGTTCAAGATGATTTCCAGCCAGTTTGTTTTTGGGATTGACCTGAAGCACCTGCCTGATGGGAGGAGCTTATAGAACAGTGAGTGTGTATAGAGTTCAGGAACCTACGTCATGCTGCAGTGGATTATGGGATGCGTCCGCCATGTTTGTGGTTTGAAATGGTTAAAAGCCGAATAGCGTCAGGAGCCAAAAATGTATATTTGACATAATATTAATATTATAACACACATTTTACAGGACACCAATAAGAAAAGTGGGGCATAATTTAAATAGGTGGAATAGATGCCTGTTGTTTTCTTTGCAGTTTTAGTGAATGCTCAGCAAACAGCTGATGCATCCAAGCCTGTAGCGCTTTTTCTGAAAATTACAAATCTGTTACAGTGTAAGAGAAGCATTGGTCTGATCGGGAACATTGTTTTTTCCATATTTGTGTAATAGATTGTTTCCTACCACAACCTCGGACATGACAACTTCACGATTACTCACATCGCTGTTACACAACCAAAGCAAAGGGATGGACAGGTGTTTTAGCCCCGACCTGAACAGTGGGCTAAGAACAGGATCAACTGATTAACTTCTCCCAGACCAGTGATGAGACTTACTGCCACATCTCACCACGCAACATCTGTGTCCCATTGTTGAAAAAATATAACAAAATGACCGGAAAGTGTATGCACTAAAAAGTGTAGAAATCTATAGGAATGAATGTGGCTGCTGATGAGTGGACCATAAATCCCAAAATGCTTTGCGATGTGACGTCACGAACCTGAACTCTATTGTGTGTTAGTCGTCCTCATTGTTGTAGTGATGGCAGCTCGACACCCACAGTTCCCTGTGCCGGAGGAGACTTTTTGTCAGCTTTGTTGCAGCTGCTGCATCAGGCTGTCATGCAGTGTGTCAGGATGCTCTCTGTGGTTCGTCTGTTGGGGAAACTGTCTCTCCTCAGAATGTAAAACCGTTGATGTGCCCAACCCATCACTGCTGAGCTGTTGGTTGAAACAGCTTTTAATTACAAGGAGAGATTGAACATTTTGAGTTTGTTGTTCCAGATTAGCCCGGCCACAGCCCAGATTGTAGCCTGATAGAGATGCTGTGGGATAACCACAAGAGAGCCTCTCACACAAGACATGTGAAGGATGCAGCTGATATCAAACGGCTCTATGAGGAAGAATAGTTCAAAATTCCTCCTGAACTTCGTGCACATCAGATCTGCAGCTACAAGGAGTGCTTGAGATTTTTGCTTCCAGAGGAGGTTCAACCAGTTTTTAAAGTCAAGAGTTCACCTGAATATTTAGTGAGCTTGACAAAGTTTTGCAAAAATGTATTTTAATTGACTTGTATGTTCTTTTGATGAAGGCACAAATTATTAGCATTACACACAATGAGAACAGAGACAGAGGATTAAGCATCCATCACATGGTTGCGCGCAATGGGACTCTAATGCACTTATAGTGTTATTAACAAATTGATGTAAGTGAAAGAAACTGTACAGTACAAATGTCTTACTTACTTCAAATACATATACTCCAATATATGCTTCTATATTTGTTGTACAATTCTTTTTTTTTATTGCAGGTGTTATTATTTCATTGCAAAGAGTAAATATTCACCTCTCTGAAAAATAAAAATTACTTCAGTGAAAAACCAGATCTGGCATTATTACAACATAAAGCAGGTGATTGTTGTTCCACAGGTTCAAACATCCTCAATTAACCACATAAAAATTTGCCTCAAAAGTCATTTGTTGGCAAAGGACTGAAAAGAAATCTTTCCATAAAACTACATTTATCAACATTGTGTCATTTTATATTAGAGTAAATGAGACCATCTGCAGTTAAACTCCTTTTGTCTCTGCTTTTTGTCTCTTCAGTGTCAGTTATGAGAAGACATATCTACCCACACACATAATCCATCATAACACACAGACCACTCCCCTCACCTGACACACACACACACACACACACACACACACACAGGCGGCCTGCATGGCCCTCTAACCCTCTGACAGCACATGCAGGCTGTCTGCTACTGATGGTTCACTGTGATAGCTTTAATATCTATGGTTGGAGAAGAGTGGGGCGGACTTACAACAACATCCTGACCCCAACAAGGACCCTCCATGGAAGGAGGTACCAGTATGTTATACTGGTACCTGTACAGATGTGTGAAAGGAGTTTAATCAAATGGAGAGCTGCTCACTGCTCTGCTGATGTTCAGGCCCTGATTTCTTTCCCTTTGAAACCTCAGGAACAAAGGCCCTTTTTCTCCCAAGTGTTTTGTCATGGTTTTTCTTCTTCTTCTCTTCCATTATGAGTTTACAAAAGGTGATAGGACAGGAGAAAGGGGGCCGCCCTCCTGACGGCTTTATGTCATCCTGTCGGAGGCTCTGTGAAGTCACCATGTAAGGAATGAAGCAACAGGAAATATCTGTTTGTTTTTGAAGCTTGTCGTCATCTTTTTTGAATAATGTGAAGTGGCTAAAAGTAATGGGGTAATTTGAACATTAAGGCCTATTACACTCAATTACAGGATTAATTATATTTAATGAACACGTGTACAAAAAGTAGAGGACTTTTAACTTTTGGTCAGTTGGAGGTTGTGAGGGTTACAGGACTTACCTCCCTGTTGCAGACACATGATGTTTTTTTTAAGTCACTGCAGCTAATGATTGTTGTTGTTGATTTATCAGACTTCACAGAAGCAGAGTCTGATTTATTCATATTGCTGCAAGCAACAGGCCAAAACTTAAAGCTTAAGCATCTAATTATATTTCAAACTAGATTTGTGTCAGAAACACAGAACAGAAACATCCTGGTCTGACACTGAAATCCTTTTGAACAAATCTTGATGATATTTTTTAAGTGGTAGTTTATTACCCAGGGAACAAACTGTTTAATGTTGGACAAGATGGATGGGTGAGACCCTGTCCAGTAACAACTCTGAAAATATTACTTAGGGTAGTTACAAACTGAAAACAGTGAAATGATTCAGCTCTTAACTTTGTCAGATCCAAGTGGATTTTGTTGCAAATTCGCACACACGTTGATGATGTCTACAAATGGAGACTATTTGGTCTTTGATTGCTTTTTTAGCCACACTTCTTTGTAACATGTACAACACAGTGACTGAGGTTAGTTGAAAATCCTCCCATATTTAGATTCAGTCAGTCAACACTTCAACTGCTATTGGACCACTACAAAGTCAAACATCACTTTTTATTTTTGTGTAATAGTAAGAAATCAAAGCTCATCAAGCACAGTAATCAGAGTTTACCACTCTCTCCATGATTCACTGTTTTTTTTCACATTGCTTTTTTTTTTAAGTACCTCTTTGTTAACCTCATATCTGTGTTAAGATTACAGTTTTAAAAGTTTTAATTTATGATTGAAACTGTCACAGTCACATCCAGCCTCTCCCGTGGGTGATAACACTCTGAACTCATCCAGTTGATCTTTGGCTTTCTGCTAAAAAAAATGGTGTGTGCATATTGTCATGATGTCAGACAAAAATGTGAAATCATCAGCATCCAGATAAATGTCAAGCTGCATTACGGCCTCGTCTTTGAGTTATCGCTGTTTTGCAAAAAAGTCACACATTAACTTCTCCTGTGTTTATTTTAAGAAACCTTAATATGATGATGAACCCGAATGCTTGATTAGGACTCGGTTTAAAATCACACAATGAGGACCTTGTATGTGGGCCAACGCTCCTCTCATGTTTTATCACTGTGATGACTGAAAACCAAAACAGCCCAATGTTTAAACCTACTTGCTGTTATTGAAACTTCTAAAGTATCAATGCTAAACCAAGATATAAGCAAAGTCCTCTGTTTGTCATGAGTTTTTTAATATAATATCATGTGGACCCTGCAGGATGTGTGTTAAATCCCAAGGTTACGATCTGAAGACTATGTGGGATCCAACCAAAAGTCAAAGCAATGTTTCAAGAATGTAAAGTTTGAAGTTGATTCCCAGTGGTTGTGTATGTGTGTGTGTGCGCAAGTGTGTTTTTATCAGATATATGACAGTCATAATAAGATATACAGAGGCTCAACCAGACCGATGGCAGTTCACAGTGAATTCAAGGTGAACGTTTGTGTTTGTCGAACCATTAAACTGTCAGGCTGCAGCAGAGATACAAGTGAAAGCCTCATAATTCAATCTTTTGTGTGTGTGTGTGTTTTTTTTTAATTGAATTTATGTCAGTGGAAAGTTTTTAGGTTTTGTTTCCTGCCTCTGCTTGTGTTGAACAAGTTGTCTTATAAATGCCCAATGATGTTTCGAGTTGGGAAAGTTCAGCATGGTTTTTGCGAGACTTTTTAAAGCTTTATGTGGAGACTGAAAACAAAATGCTCAGCGTGTACAGATCAGTGGTTTGATTGATGACAAACAACAAACTCTCTCCCAACTGTTTTTATCTCATACTCTTAGACACACACACACACACACACACACACACACACACACACACACACAAGTTTGTGCGCTCACAGGCAGAGAAAGAGAAAGAAGTGAGGTGTTACTGGTTGAGAGGGACATGTACATGCAGCTCCTGGTCTGAATAGCACTTCCTGGCGTGTGAAAGCCGAGCTGGGGAGGGAGGAGAGGGATGAAGGGAGTGAGTGGTGGAGGTGGAGGTGGTGGGGGTTCCTCCTCCTCCTCCTCCTCCTCCGCCTCCTCTTCCTCCTACCGCTGAAAACCTTGTTTGCCATTCTTGCGAGTGCCTCTCAGAAAAGGGAGTCAACGGGGGGAGGAAAGGGAGGGGGGGAGCAGGAGCAGGAGGGCGGGAGGGAGGTGGTGTGACAATGAGACAAGAAGGACCACATCCGTGTTTGCCAGGTGTTTCTTTTGTGATTCTCACCTTGCACTCAGGCATGGAGAGCGAAACAGAGGGACGGAGAGGAAGGAATACAGCAGAAGAAAAGGTGGAAAGAGATAGGAAAGGAGGGAAGAAGAGAGGCAGAGTGTGTGTGTATGTGTCTGTGTGTGTGTAGGGATGCATGGAGATACAACACACACACACACACACACACACACACACACACACACACACATTGAGTAGCAGGGAGGGGTAAAAAAAAAAAAGCCCCATAGATCCCGCCATTCTTTCACAGAGATAATCTGCAGGAAAGGTGCTGCAAAGACGAGGTGTGTGTGTTTGTGCTCGCGCACATGCACATTTGTCTCTCTGTGGGTGTGTGCCGCCTCATATTTATTCAGCCCAGGTTCATGGCTTTTATGCACGCTATTATGCTCCAGTGATAAAACGCTTTTCCACAGCCCATCAACAATGCCTTATCAAAGTCCCGATCACAACCCGGACTGCAACAGCCGGCTAAACCTGAACGCACAGCGACTCCGCGATAGCACCGCTTTTTCAGCCCTTCAAATCTTCAAGGACCCCCCAAGTCAAGCCCGCTCCAAAATTTATGTATTACTGTAAACGCTATTACCACAACAGGTTTCTTACAAACTACTTAACTGCACTGCACAGGACATAAATATAGATAATGGACACAAATTAGACCCTCATCTGAGAAGGTTTTGCCCCAAAAAAGATGCTTATCGCTGAGGACTTTTGCCCTCAGAATGGATTTTACTTGAAATTGCAAGCAGATGGCAAACAGCAAAGAAGTTGTATTGTGATTGATGCACTGTAGCTCTGTTCTCACCAGCCTTGGGAGGAAAAGTTCGTACAATCTTGTAGCAATAATGCTGGGTAGTTGCAGTAATAGGGGAAATGGTATTGTCCAAATTGGGGGCTATCAAAGACCTCCAGAATGGTGCTTAAAGCTCACACCGGATCACCTCAACTCAACTCAACTCTACTCGGTTTGGTTTGGTTTTAGATGGGCAGAAAGTACCTGGAACTTGGTACCTGGTACCACAGTATTGAAATGTGATTGGTCGGAATAGTCACTGCTTCATTGCATCATCACTGTGTTGCTCGCAAATATTTGTACCCACAAGTGACACAGTCTGCATGGTTGTAGTCAGAGTTACAAGTTTGTACGATGTAGGGAAAACACTAAATACATCACTCCAAGGTACAGTAACAGCATCTTTAGTGCAACTTTAAAATGATATGCTCTGACCACTCGGTCGGTAGAACAGCTGACAGAGATTGTAACAAGAGTACTTTAAAAAAATTATTTAAAGTTAAAACAAGAACTCTCTCAACCAGAACAATTCTGAAGATGAATTCATCATTTTTCTCCCTGACGACAAGCTACCCAGAGGAGGGACTATCTTCTGTAATGGAAACGCAACCAAGGCGAGCCGAGTGGGTTGTATTCAGTGGAAAAGTGCTGTTTGATATACACCTGATTTTCCACAGCCAAAATCCAAAACCTTGCATCTTTTTTCCACAACAATTTTAAGCGTGTTTATAGTTTTATGAGGAATCCTACTCATGTGCAAGCCGCCAATTAAACAACGATCTGGTTTTATTAAAGTTGTGTTTAATTCACCATTAACTCATCATCATTCCTCTTGAATGATCACTTTCATTTTCCGTGTAAGACGGTTGGTCTGTTCAGAAAGGGATTTTGAAAAACACCCTTAGCTGAATTAGCAGCCTCCAAATCTGACCTTAGGTGGAACAGCAGAGGCTTGTTGTTGGAAAGCCGGCGACTTTCAGTTTGCGGCTTGTTAGTTTTAAGATTAAGCAGCTGACAGCATGCGAATAGACCAGTTTATCTATCTTTAGAAACTGAAGGTTGTTGTTTTCTTGCCAAAGGGAATCACCTAGATCCGGAGCTGTTACACAACCAGAGGTGCGGTTAGTTTATGGATTTCTTCCACAGCAGAATGACAGAGGTTTGAGTGGGAATTTTTTCCTTGCTACACCAACTTTGTTTGCGTGTTGGGTGATGCACAGCTGCACCGTAAAGCATCGCTCTTTGTGTACGATAACTCGCTTTTTGGTCATCTCTCTTCCTCCTTGGCATCATAAATCTTGGGTGTAATCTCTCACTACCTACTAAAGATGTGAGTCATGCAAAATATCTTGATGCCAATTACACTTGCTAACATGGACTTTCATTGTATTACTTCTGTGGGTTTTTTTTTAAGATGCCATGTGCTTCTGTTGCCATTACAGGTGCCTGTATATAAGAGCTTATTCATGAAATGGGTGCAAAAACATCCCAAAGTCCTAATAGGGATCACCTGATTTCCAGTGTTAAAGAACTTAACTTGCCATGTAAAGCCAGTGGAGTTCAAGTAATAAAAACAAAGCGAAGGAAAAACAAACATAATTAAAGTCACACGACAGTTAAGCATAGTGGCCTTAAGATTATGGCTCACTCTTAACCACTGTGACTAAGTCTGAATGTGTCCACAGCACCATTCATGTCTAGTAGTCCTGGAGAGCATGATTCAATTACCGGCAGCTTACTGTAAGACAAATACAGAAATAGACTGGTGGGTGGTGTTGTGTTTCACTCCGTGTACCCAAGGTCAGGAGACTGTAAAATAATATCCTCTTGTAAAAGGAAGGATGTATGTCTCTGCAAACAGGGCGTTGCTGAGTTGACTGAATAGATAGGACTGTGTATCATGCAATTATTACCTTGAGATCTCCCGTCGATGGAGCAGCTCCGTTTGATTGATTGTTTTTTTATGTCAGCATCATGAGGTGGCTGTGGCACACATAATCCTATAAAACATCTATACATCATGTTGCAATATTCCACAACAGTGCCACACAAAGTAAACTGTTGTAGTTCTTAAGCTGTACAGGTAGAACAAGTGTTATCTTGTTCCACTGTATTAGCCTGTCGAACATGAACACTGGCTGTATTCACATTTAAGGCCTTATCACTCAGTACAAGGGCTGGGTATTGTTCCTGTTCTATTATTCCAGCTGCAGTATCAGACCTGATATGAGTCTTAGTGCCAGTGAACAAACTAAATCTTTTGCAAAAAAACTCTGAACAAGAGTTAAAATTGCAGCACCACAATTAATGAATGCCATTATGTGTCAAGAAAATACCAAAGAAAAAAATCAAATGAAATCAAATTTTGAGATTTGAATTGAAGATTTCTTTTTTTTTTTTTTTTTTTTTAATAAAAAAATAAAAAAAAAAGAGGGGGG
>OOFC01014737.1:0-17198 GCA_900323345.1 Pseudochromis fuscus
CAACCATTCGTTTAAAACATAAATAAAAATACACAAACACTCCTCCATATTCAGTGGTGGACAGTAACGGAGTACATTTACTTGAGTACTGTACTTAAGTACATTTTGAGTATCTGTACTTTACTTGAGTATTTGTTTTTTTGGAAACGTATGACTTTTACTCTGCTACATTTCAAAGGCAAATATTGTACGTTGGACTCCATTACATTCCCAGGAAGTGTGTGGTTACTTACTTTATATACAGTCTATGCTGGCAATGCATTTCAGGCAGTTTGTCCAGGTAGAGTTACCGCCGCGCATGCGCAAATCAACAGGAAGTGACCGGCAGGGGAACCGACCAATAAAGAGGGAAGACAGGAAACAGCACGATTTTGTTGTTGTTTTTTTTAACGCTAAACAGCGTTGAAAACAAAAAAGCAAGACCGAACAGTCAACCAACAAAGTATTATGCACACTCTGCAGGAAGGAGTTTTCTTTTCATCGAAGCCCTTTCAGCTTAAAATACCACATTAACAGGAAGCAGACGTTAGCACTCAGAACAATACAGCAATGTACTGATATTAGAAAATGTCCTTTTACTTTGTACTTTTGAATATTTAAGTATTTTTAAAGGTAAGTACTTTAGTACTTTAACTTGAGTAACATTTTGACCAATAACTTTTATTTGTAGTTAAGTACTTTGTCCACCACTGCACTTTAGGCAGTGTTCTCAGGTTCAAGGGTCAGACCCACCTCCTCACTCCTCCCTTCATATCCAAATATGGTCACTCTGGCTCCAAAACAGCCAACATGGCGACATTCAACCTAAGCTCCACAAACCAATGGGTGACATCAAAAACAAAAACAAACAAGCTTTATTTGTCATTGCACATGCAGTACACACAGTACAAACACACAACAAAATGACATTTTCACCCTACAAACACAGGGCCCCCTCCAAACAATCCACACATAGGGGACCCATAACATGCATGGAGAGGGCATGGTGAGGGCGCCGCTAGTCTCAGCGCACCCGGAGCAGTTAGGGGGGACGGTGCCTTGCTCCCTCTCCAGCCACCAGTCCACGCTCCGTATCTTTGTCCAAGCTGGGGACCGGCCACCCTCCGGTTCCCAACCCAAGTCCCAACCCACTGAGCCACTGCCGCCTAACCATAGCTTCGTCCAATCTATGTACAGTCTATGCTTCACACCCTTGTGTCTAGTCACAGTTGTGATCTTGACCCACATCTAGTGACATAGTAAACTACAAAGTACAAATCCAACTCTGTGTTAAGCTCCTGTGTTTTGACCTCTGCATCTTCCAACATCAGCTTCCTCTTCTACAGGAAATGCTAATTGCTTCTTTTTCTCATTTCCTCTCTCTCTCTAAAAAAGGAAGAATTGCACCAGCACCATGCTAAAAATGTGATTGAAAAGTCAGGAGGATAAAGTGAAGATTAACACAGATCATCATCACACATAATTACTGACACTGTAAATTAAACATCCTCCCACCACCTCGCAGCAGGACTGAGAAAGCGATTTGAAAGCCACAAGAAGGACTGTATATGCACGCACGCACACACTCGCACATGTCTCTGGTGTACAAGTGTCACTCTCTGCAGGGAGTGGGATGTCAACCTGACCTTTCAATCCACTGAAGAGGAACGCTTTGTCTCATGCCAATGAGCAGATGACATGTCCAGCTGGCACTGATTTAAAATGCATCAAACTGTTCCTAAAGCCTTCTCACAGCTTTTCATCTGTTTGGACAAATTTCAGTAGTTTTGTCCCACTGTCCCATTTTCTTCCTCGGCTGTCACCACCACGCTGAGTTGAGAGAACGGGGTCAAAGTAAAATAGAAAACAGGTCTGAACAAAGGTTAAACACATAATATTAAGGCAACAACGGTCGTGAATGGAAACATTGAAGTTAAAGAAAAACATTTAAAACTTTGCAAATATTAGCCTCTCAGTAAGGTTGCATGTATTTTCTAAAAGCTTTATTGAGTTTACGACATAAAACACGACATAATGTTTAGGGAAACATGGATTTTGTGCCTCTAAACTACTTCTGTTTCACATTTGCCATCTACTCCATCATTTCCCTGTCAGAGGCCTGCTGATCTGTCTTGATGGGACTCTTGCCATGCTGAGAGAGAGAACAGAGAGGATCACAGGAAGTGAAAGAAAACCACAAGGGAAGACATTATTCATACCAGGAGTGTCATTTTATGTCTGTGCATTAGATAGAAAGCACTGCAGCACACAGCATGAGTCTACTCTGCTGGAAAGTGAAGAGAGGAGAGTTGAGATCTGTCTCCAAGTGGTATTTAGGCAGCTTTACACCTGGAATATTTCACTGGCAATAGTGAATTCAATGGTACATTAATCGGTACAATAAAACACTCTAGCACATACGTTTTTATGGCATATTTTGAATACAGCCTCATTCTAATGCTTTCAGCTTTTGTGTGATTTACTACTCTGTGTTTGTAAAATTTCCATAAAAATGTAGTGGGGAAATGAACTGCAAAAATCTTGTAAAGAGAGGCGCCAAAACCAAGATAATATTAAACTGAGATACTAAGGTGACTGTAAAACAGACTATAAAAATGGGCATTATTGAAGTGATCCTTCATTCTTGTGTGTCTGCACTTAATAGAGTAAATACACATTAATCTATCATGCTCACATAGGATTTCATTTACATTTCAAGATGTCTTCAGTAGGTCTAATAGCAGCTCACGGCTACTGCAGTTTACTCATGGATGGCAGGTTCAATTTCTAGCTCAAGGGGTTACATTTATCCCAAACAAATTGGGTGGTGGTTGACACAGCGGAGCTGTAACTCTTTAAAAGGAGTCTAATATAAGAGCTGTTTGGTAGGAAGATCACACATTAGACCATAGAAAAAGGCAATTTCCAAAATGGCTTTCATGACATGAAGTACTGTAAACCCACTAGCGGTGCGTTTAAGGTATTCATCCTTGACATCCTTGCACTGAGCCGCAGTAATGAAACCAAAATGGAGGTAAGCTTGCATTTACTGTGAAAAAAACTCTGTCTAGACACAGTCAGCCATACAACAGCAGCACTTCTCCACTGGAACATCCCAGACACTGAGACGTGATGCTAGCAGCTCTGAGGGCCTAGGTATGCACAGGAGTTCCTCTGTGCTAAAGTTTCACATCAACTTGCTAACCTTCAAAGAATGATAACATGTTAGGCAGGTATACTGTTTGCTGTGTGTGTGCTAACATTTAGCATTGACCATGATTCTGCAAACCTACTTTGTATTTGACGAATTAAAACAGGATCTGATGATGGTGTGAGAGGCAAAGTGAAAAGACCCCCAAAATCACAATTTATGCTTGAAAAACATCAATGTCACTAAATGTCACATTGTTAGGATACGTGAAACCAAAAATGCCAACTCTGTTGTTGTGTTGGAGAGAAAGTCAGAGCATCACCAAAGGCTCCTAATGCCTGTAAAATAAGTCTTTAACAGTTATCCCTGCAGCCATTTTGCTCACAAGGTTAATAATAACTATTTTAGTAGTAATTAATTATTTAATATGGTTAAAAAGTGTCACTGGCTGCAAAATGCATCGTGTCTTTCTCCATTTCCTTGGAAGCATCTGTAGCTGTTACAGCACCATGGTGCACATTATGGAAGACTAATTCACTTAGAAGGAAAAACACAGCCTAAAAGCAGATCTAGTAAAGCACTGGATAAAATCTGATATGACAGTAATATGGACACAGAAATCCAGAAACAAGATAGTGCTTTCCTGTAAATGGCATCAGTGCAAGTGGTTTGTCAACTTTCCCATCCCGGTATAGGAATCAAAATATCTGTTAGCCCATGTTGTCTTCCCCTGGGACAGAGACTCATGAAAATGTATTACTGTAGGGACATGACTGGAAGATAATCTATATTTAATTTAGGTCCCAGCTCATATTGTAAGACACACAGCATTACTGTGCTATGTATTGATCGGTTTAAGTCAGGTCAAATCCATTTCTTTTAGGAATTTATTTGATTACAGTGATGTTGCGGAGAGATAGAGTCATCATTCCCTAGAGCAGCAAAACACCAAGGTGAGGCACACAACACCACCACTGCATCATGAGGACTCAAAGAAAATACACACAAGGTCTAACAATTAAGATAAAATGTACAATAAAAATACAAAAGAAAATCTTTCTTTGAAGCTTCGTTTAGATTTAGGATACGATTTGGAAACAGCCACAGATGTCCTGTCATCCAAAGTGGTCCAGGGTCAACATGTCTAGACTATGTCGTTTTGTAATGAATCCCTCACCAGTCACCACGAGGGAAAGTGGGATAGTGTTCAATATTCACATGATAAATATGTGACAAGGGATGATGAAAGAAGTGGTGTGAATCCATAACAGGGTGCTAAGAATAGAAATCTAAGAAGAAGAAAAAAGAATCCCACAGATTGCATTAACATTTTAGTCATTTTAAAGAATAATGACCAAAGTGCTATCGACAGGTGAGGGAGCAGACTGAGCATGTGCAAATCTATAGTGACCTCTCTGTGCCCTGGCAGAAGGAGGAGTAATTAAACTTGAGTGAGTGCACACCCGACACACATACTTGTACTTCTACCTTTGTGGGGACACTCGTTGACATAATTCATTCACTAGTGCCTCACCCTAACCTCGACCATCTCAATTAAATACCTATCCCCAACCCGAACCTAAATCTAATTCTAACCTTAATCCTAAAGCCACGTCTTAACCATCACTGTCCTCACTTTCCACAAAGGTCCTCACTCTGTAGGTGAAAAAGTAGGTTTTGGTCCTCACTTTGTATCAAGTACAAGAACACACACACACACACACTCACCTCTGTATGTGTGGTAGGAAAATGTGAA
The DNA here is from genome assembly GCA_900323345.1 of Pseudochromis fuscus. Lineage (NCBI taxonomy): Eukaryota > Metazoa > Chordata > Actinopteri > Pseudochromidae > Pseudochromis > Pseudochromis fuscus. The sequence goes on from OOFC01014737.1 coordinate 4,887, forward strand.
AAAACAGGACAGAGTGCAAAATGTGAAATACCATGAACTCAAAGAAAGGGTTAACTGTGAGAACAGAGTAACAGAGAGGAATGGGAGATAAGAAGCAGCCACGCTGGAGGCACCAGGGTGAGGAGGGGGGAGATAATAGTCGAGGGGAGTCAGAGAGAAAATGGGGCAATCAAGGGGTAGAAGAAAGGACAGGCATAGCCAGAGCTTCCTGTATGAAGAATCGACTGCTGCCTATAGGGCCTCAGAAATCCTTCAATTTATTCCCCCGTTAAAATATTAAATTGAATTCCTTTAGGATACATTACATGCCAGAGATCATACATCATCAAATAATGGCACTGACTCAGGGAGGCTCCATCTCGCTCATGCATGGAGACTAAAAATAAATAAATAAACTTTTACTTTTATTACATCCCAACATTTTTATGGTGATGAAACAATGCTGCCCTCCAAAATAAAGTCTGTCCTTGTTATCAAGAAAAAAGTATAAGCTGTCAAATACCAATGTGGTTTTAAATTAATATAAATAATATAAAGTCAGTTACAGTACTTTCTGAATCGATATGTTCAACAAAAGGTTCTGATATTTGGGCTAATTCTAGAAAGTACAATACAATTAATCTTAGTCTTTTTCTCACCTTGACTCTAGTTTCATTACCAGAAAAAGAACTTGTATCCAATTACTGCTAAACTAACCTCATGTTCATTTTACACACATTTTATTTAACAGAAAAAGATAAAGATTCCACATTAATTATCAACCTTAGAGAAAACAGGTACATTCAGGCTCTCTCCCACAACACCATGACGAGTATCACAATATTAAACAATATCTTTTCCTCTTGGTTTCTCTAATGAGGCAGTTAAAACAAATCAACTCATCCTGGTCTCTTATAGCGATGAGTCCATGTGGGAAAGTGTTTATGATGCTGTTAGTTTAACAGTAAAAGTGGTGGGAGAATTAAAACTGCAGATTCAGAGCCTTTCAGCTCAGTTAGGAGGTGATAATTGCTTCAGTGGTGAACAGTGAATCTCATTATATCACACTTCTAACAGTAATTGATGGCAACTTAATAGATAAGATATGTAGGAGTTTATGTCTCGCGGTTATCACGCAGCAAGAGCAAACACGATGGACGAGTTCAAACCAAGTAATTAGTGTATCTGAGAATATACCCACAACATAACCCTTCAGAAGTTTCCATGTGCTGTAACTGGCTGCGGCACCTCTATGCAGACGATAGGAAGTTTGCAGCATGGGAGCATATAGATCATTAGTGTGAAAGAAAAAAACGTTTCATCTCATGTTAACACGAGTGTGGGGGCGAAAAAATTCAAGCAACCAACATTAGGTTTCAAGCTGTGAATTAAAACCATGACATGACTGATACTTTTTATACAAAGCACAAAGAAAAGAACAGTACTGCTAATGTATTTTTACCAAAGCTTTTTTTCATTCTTGGTTGTAATGTGATTACTCTGTGAGGGAGCTGAGGGGAGATCAATCTGGACTGAGTGATACTTTGTATTGACAGTGGATGAAAACACCACCTTTAATGTGAAAACCAAAGGATTTCTGACAGTGTTGTTGCCTAATATAATTACAGCCTTCGCTCAGTTTCAGTACTAAGGACAGCTCCACCAACAGCACTGTCCATGGTCCTGACACAACAGCTGAGCAATAACAGTCGAGCAACAAAATAGACAAGAAAGTAATTTATGAGTTATGTTAATGGTAAAATTTTTAAAAATGACAGTGCAAATAATATTAAATATTACACAAGATTTATTTACAGCTTCTTTTTTTATTAGCAAGAACAATCTGGGTGGTTTGTGATCCTGACAGGGAGCCATGCGTAGGCTATCAATCACAGACTGTATATAGACGATGCAACCGGGTCACAATTATGAGGAAAATGGAGCAAGTGCAACAAATTGCAACACCACCAACAGCTACTAGATGCTGACCCCAAAAAATACAAACTCCAATTGACTTCAATTCAAAAATGGTAATTATTAATCATGAAATACTCAAACAAGCTTCAAAAAGATGAATATTTAGGGCGTGGGAAGTTTTCTACAGGTTCCAATGAGACGAGACCTGATCTCAAGTCTCACCCAGTGTATCACAGGTCCGACCCACTTCCAAGTCCACAAACAAACGGGTGGCATCACATTAGCTTCATCCACTCTATATACAGTCTATGCTATCAACACACAATTACATTAACAATAGTCCTAAAAATAAAATGTAAAATATGCATCATCTAACAACACCTCTATTTATCCTCACAATACATAAAGGAAATGTGTATATTTGTTATCTGTGTCTATGTCTTTGCTGCTGTTTATGTGTTTGCTGTTAAGTTCATCACGTTCACGCTTTGAGCTCGGACATCTATACTAATATCTGCATTGTTTTTGACTAACTCTGATGTGTTTTGGGAGAAGAAGGTACCTCATTACACATGGTCAGTCGGATGTGTGTTTAATACAGGTTCATTTTAGTGAATATCTTCTTTCAGGTTGAGGTTTTAAATGAGTCCTACAATGGGTGCACTTAGCAGCACATCGTGAAATTGAATTCAGAAAACATGATTGACTCTCATAATTAGTCTGGGATTTTAAAGTGTGTACACTCACCTTAGCCTTACCTTTAATAATTTGGAAGCGCTTTAAATATTTCTGCTACTTATTCTATTCACGTTATGACATTATCCTCAATGAATGTGTCTGTTTGCATTTTTTATAAACAGATTTTTTAACAGGTACTCCTCTTCAGGCTTTGTGGTAACTGGCCTACCTGGAGAGAGGATGGTATTTAGTCCATATGCTAATGAAACAATTCAGAGACCGTTCATCTGTGGCTTCAGGAAGCACTGAGCTATACAGTAAGACAAAAGTGAAATGCACTCATGGTAATGACTGCGGAGGGAGCCGACTACAGCAGCAGTAGATTAGGCATTAGGAACTCCAACACTCAGGAGACGAGCAGGACAAAATCATTACATTAGGTCCATAAGTACTATGAGCATCGACTTTGACTTTTACGGTCCCAGTGTTCAAGAGTAAAATGCAGTTAGTAAGAACAAAGTAATTAGGCGTATTGACTGCTGAATACACGTCCTGCACTTCATGCAGAACTAGGTTGGAGCTGACCAGTGGTTCATTGGTTCATTTTCAGAACATTAATTCTTCCCACTCACGCTCTCTCAGGACCTTTCCTCCTTGTACAGTTAGATTTGCAGGCTGTGCTGTTGTTTTTTCATGTTTTTTTTTTCTCTTAACAACTCATTAAAGGGCCCATAAACCCTGATCTCCTCCAACCACGAGACATAAAGCCCACCTAGTTGTGAAGACAATTAGTTTAGGGAGCATTTGATTTAATTTAGCTTTGCCCACAATCCCATCAAGACGATTCAGGGGTTGCTCTGCAAACTGAACAACAGCATGCGAGATACAGATGTGCCATAATTGCTCTGCGACATACAGCAACTCCTCTTTTCTCCTGTCTGTTGCTGACTGCATCAAAACAAACTGAGGTGGGGAAACCAAGCCACTGCGTTTAATTGGCGTCAGATATTTTTCCACGTAGCAGACCAGCAGGATCTAGAGGGCGTGTAAGAAAAACAACTGCAGAGTTATCTACAGTCTGAGGACGATGCACTTAACCTCTGAGGACTCTGAGGAGTGTAAGTGCATCAGTGTGTTTGCAGATGGCCATGAGAGCGAAGAAAAGAAATTATACTGAGGACAAATGAAATAATCACATGGTGAGCCGAGTGAAAAAACAAGAGAGAGAAGAAAAACATGTTTAAGCACCGAGCGAGGAAAAAGGGAAGGAAGATGTACAGAAGAGTAAGAAGTTAATTGTCTGTGGTCTGATGCATCTCCCTGTGAGTTGGAGATAAAATTCAGCAGGTCCCTAATTCTGGTGGATCTGATGAGTCAGCAGAAACCTGTGGAGATGATGGAGGGTGAGTGGGTGGAGTTGTTACAGAAAACCCACTATGAGTCTGAACTTAAAAAAAAATGATTATACATGAGTTATACTAGTTTGAACTCGGGAAACAGAAAGATCACAGAGCAAAGGTTAATATTGAATCAGCGAGACAGAAGGTAGAAAATAACTATAAAAAGTCATGACACATAAGACACTCGCTAGTATCGTCACTCTGAGTGGGTAACCTTCAAATTATGAAAGCAAGACTTTCATCTGAAAGAGTTATGGGCACACAGATGTCACTCAAAGAAGATAATAAGTCTTTATTTTACTTCTCAGAAATACCACAAAAAATACTGTAATACACTTTTAAGCAAACACAGATGAGGTACTTAATAAAATACTGCTGCTGCTGCTACGACTACTACTACTTCAAACTGTTCAACAAACCAATAGTGGGCAGTAAAACATCACTGCTGCTTCTTTGAGCCAGAGAAGAAGAAGAAGAAGAAGAAGAAGGAAGCTGTTGGAACAAACCATAGACCGTCTGTATGGATGATGCTAACGTGATGTCAACCATTGGTTTGTGGACTTGTGTTTTGAAGCCAGGAGCTCGGCATTTGAACGTTGACATGTTGGATATGAAGGGAAAAAGTGAGGAGGTAGGTCTGACCCTTGAACCCAAAGACATAGACCAATGTGTATAAGACAACTTCAGCACTGGTCTAATTGGACATCTGTCACCTGTATCTTTAGCTTGTGTAGATTTTCAACATAATACTGACAAAGTTAAGAATTTTACCTGAAAAGATGAAACATTTCACTGTTTTCAGTTTGTACCATAGACTGTAAATACAATGGACGAAGCTAACGTGATGTCACCCATTCATTTGTTTAACAGTGAATGTTGCCATGCTGGTTGGTTGGAGCCAGAAGCGACCATATTTGGATATGAAGAGAGGAGTGAGGAGGCGGGTCTAATCCTTGAATCTGAGGAGACTGTCCAATGTCTATGAGAGACTCAAGCTCTGGTCTTATCAAACTAACCACTGCTCTAAACCTTCCTCTTTCTGAAGCCTAATATCTACTTAATTATGAAGAGTTATTTTAGAGGAACCACCAGGTATCTAATAAGAAGAGTTGACTTTAGTTAATGACATCAGAATGACTTGTGGGGAAAAATGCATTAACTGAGAATTTCATGATAGAAAGTAATGATTTTTTAATTCAATTGGAGTTTTTTGGATGTAGCCTCTAGTGGCCGTTGGGTATTTCACTTTTTTGCACTCGCCTCATTTTTGAGACCGAGTTGCTTCGTCCATTTCTAGACACATTTTATACCTCCTGGTTAGGTTTTCTCCCGTTTTTTTCTTCTCAGCTGTGGCATTTCCTGACACCAGACCTAAAGTGATACCAAGGGAGCGTCAAAATGCCAACCGGTTGCCATTAGACCACTTGGCATTCCCTACAAGGAAATATTGAGCCTCGCTAAAAGAAACTCTGCCTTCCCTGCACTCAATAATAAACCCTATTTGTTTTCCTTCTGGTCTGCTTTTTCTCCGTTATGAATCATTTGCTGATTTACAGTACGATGACACAGGGAGCCAGCTTGTCTTTGATCATCAACAATAGCTGACTGATTAGTTTCTGCAGGAGAAAAAAAAAAAGAGAAATAAAAGATGCAGGGCGCTGTGAGTGATGGCTTACTGTCGATTAGTTTCACCGAGTGGGCCAATGAAGAGGCACAACAGAGAGGAGCCAAGTGAAAGTGGAGTGGAGGGGAGAGGACAACAAAGGGAGAACAGAGGAGGGAGAGGGGAGGGAGGAGGAAGGAGAAGGAGAGAGGAGGTGATATCTCCATTAACAGAAAGCAGCAGGAGACGAGAGGAACCATGGCGAGGAGAAACTGATGGCGGTGTGACTGACTGGATTGAATTAGAAACAGTTCCACTCTGCAGCCTCGGGATTCATGTGACAATCAGGCAACACAAACAGACGACAACTTATCTCAACACACTTCAAATACGACAATCTGCTAAAAACTTTAAATGGAAATTCCACACCTCGAGTGGCTGGAGTCAACGATCGCTTTTTTGTTTTTTTTTCAATGACTCTGCTTCACAGGGGAAGGTGTTAAAAAACAGTGTGGTAATTAACAGTTACACCTCATGTAGATGTTCTGGAAAAGTTACATTCTCCACCACAAAAAAGACAACAACACAAATCAGACAAACCACATGAAAAAGAAAGTGAGTGTAATTACAGAAAACGTCTGTATTATTTAAATCAGTTTACTGCTGTCAGCTTCTGGTTTACCACAGCATCATTTTGTAATGCATGCGTGTAATTCTGTCTTTTGAAATCATTCGCTTTTTGCCGTGTTCAGGCAATTTGTGTTGTCAATCACACGATGTGGAGATGTTGTAGAGTGGTGAGAAAAAAAAGCAGCGGGTGATTGTTTAAAACCACAGATGTCTGGAAACACACCCGTTGACACTGACAGGGAAAAATTGGATCTGTTGGCCCCATGTTGTAAGTCACAGTAATTATTCATATTGGAATAGAAATAATAATAACAATCACATGTGTAGTTTATAATTTAACACTAGAATGCAGTTGATTTACTGTCATTTTGAGTATTTATTTATTCATTTGCAATTTATACACCCCCAAAAAGCTGGGCTGTTTTTATACAGAAGTGGGTCAATGTTGAACTACATACTGGTTTGATTTAACCCAGTAAGACTAGCTGTTTTTAACCAACATTTTATTGTTTTTACTTGTTATTTTGGTCTTTTTACCACACATTTTATTTTTTCCCAGCATTTTATTGTTTATATTTACAATTTTGTTATTTTTACTCAACATTTTATTGTTTTTACTCATTATTTTTGGTCTTTATACCACATATTTTATTTTTACCCAGCATTTTATTGTTTATACTTATAATTTTGTTATTTTTACCCAGAATTTTATTGTTTAAATTTGTAATTTTGTTATTTTTACTCAGCATTTTATTGTTTTTAAGCAACATTTTTATTTTTTTTTCATCCAACTTTTAATTGTTTTTTACTCATTGTTTTGTTTTTACAGATATTTGTTTATACTCAACCTTTTGTTGTTCTTTAATAGACTATGTAGTAAAAAACAGCCCAGCATGTACGCTTCAAAGAGATATATATTAGATAGAGATAAATATTTTTCAAACTACTGTTTCTGAAGAGCGTTCATGCTCCTGTAATTCATCTAACATTAAGAAACCTGTATTTAATGATGTGTACTTTTTTGTACAGTTGATAAATGTGTTATAACACACTGTAATGCTTTGTTAATGTGTGTAATTAAATATCAGTGAACAGGATTCCAGATGTGTCATCTTGTGTTATCAATCAGTCACTGAATCATCTGTTCATACAAAGTTATGGATTGTATTCTGCCAAATAAACTCCCACACAGCCAAATGAAAGAGGACATTTCTTTCCTCTACCGGGGTGGTTAGTTTGACATTGAGAGACACATCACTAGATCCACTCCAGTCATAGACGCTGTACTCTGGCAGACATCTGTTTGGTTCCTGCTCTTCTTATTTTTTTATTTTTGCTGATTTCCATCTTAGCTGCATTAGCTGTGAGTCTGTCTCTAACGCTGCTCACCGTCTGTCTTAGATCTTCTGTCTGTCACTGCCTGCCACGGTAAATCTGTCATCTAAACCCACTTAACCGTGTCTTTTCTTCTGCTCTACCTGTCACCGGTATCAGGTGACAGGTGTGAACTGTCAGTCTGACAATTTGTCGAGACTTTTTCCTTCACTGCTGGTGGAAAGCAACACAGTCAAAAAAAGGGGGGAAATTTTTTTTAACACATATTAGATATTCATGTTGGCTGGTGGTGACACATCAGGATTAATATATTTTAAGATGAGGTGTTGGTGATCACGAAAATACTGCATATTCAAACTGTTCAACACACCAGTATGGGGCAGTAAAACACCACCCCCACCAGCAGAGAAGAAGAAGAAGAAGAAGAAGAAGAAGAAGAAAAGGAAATGACCAAAGACTCGACATAGAATGGACAGCGTGATGTCACCCGATTTTGACTTTTACTTTGAAGCCGGGAGTCACGTTCAAACATCACCATGTTGGATGTTTGGAGCCAGAAGTGACCATATTTGGATATGAAGGGAGGAGGAGTGAGGAGGCAAGTCGGACTCTGAACAATGTGTATGATACTCCAGTTCGGGTCTGATCTCAATGGAGTCCACACCTGTCAATCAAACTAACCACACCCCTAAATATTCCTCTTTTTGAAGCCTATTGTTACTTACTAATAGGTTGTTTGTTTTCTGGATGAACCACCAGATCACTAACAAGAAGAGTCGACTTTAACCAGTGACTTGTGTGAAAAATGTATTGACTGAGTATTTCATGATTGAAAAGGAGGATTTTTGAGTGAAGTCTATTGGACCCAGAGTTTTTTTGCAGCTAGCACCCAGTGGCCGTCGGGGGTATTGCACTATTTTGCACTTGTGCACTGGCCTCATGACTGAGACCTGGTTGCCTCCTTCATTTCTATATCCAGTTTATGGTCAAAACAAAGCAATGACTATATTAGTATTTAACGCATCTCATGACTTTCAGAACAAAGAGTACACCGACATCTAACTAGTTTGTTCAACCTTCTTCACTTTGCCCTGTGTTCAGTTTCTTTTGGACAGTCTCTAAAATCTACCCGAGAAATAATGGAGTGAAAAGAGCAGGAAGTGTGCTACATCTGTCCAAGCTGCAAGATGTCTGATTCAATTACAGCACAAAATCTGTTCCAATGCTGCTCTAACAAGAGGAGAGCAGGAAATTACTTCAGCTGTGGTGTCCTCAGTTGAACTCATAGACTAGCACAGGGCTACATCAGAAGGTCTGAAAGTCACTTGTCTCGTACTTTTGTAAAAAAAAAAAAAGAAAGAAAAAAAAAGCTGTAAAAGTACATCTTGAAGCTGCTGCTTTAAGTCCTTGTGAAAAGAGGATACGTATTTTAGTTAAGCAGTATATTGCGCATGATGTAAAATATGCAGTTAATTAAAAAATGATCTCCTGTGTAAATGTTAATATTTCTTACAGAGCTGCTGACGATACTCAAACGTACGTAACAACCTCGCCATCATAATTACAATTAAACTTGCTGTCACAGGTCATGTGGGTGCTGTTACTTCAATATTAGACCTGCCTGTGTCCACAAAGCACCTTTCACAAAAACTTCCTGGGCTGAACTTGAAAACATTTATTCTGATTCATTTGGGAAACGAACACATGCAAAGGAATTAATTCAGCGGGCAGATACCAGCTTAAAGAAGTTAATATATAAAGGTACGACATGGGGCTTGAAAATACTTGCAAATCCATGTATGGTAGTGTGGATAAAGAGCAAGAAATCACCCCAGGGAGGTTAAAGTTGCTGGCAGAGGCACTTTTAAAGTGGAGAAAGAAAGCTTTAGTCATGGCTGAGGGGGCCTATAAGCCCCTCTAGAAAAGTACGAGTGTGAAAAACAGTTACTTTCCACAGAGGGCTCATTTAGTACACACAAATGTGTATGCAAACACACCAGCACACAGTAACCCAACAACACTGACAGAATTAGTGAGCACTGCACCACTGGGAATGAAGGGGTTAGAGCTTTTAAGTACCGTTTTAGTACTCGCTGTCAGCAGGCCCGTGGTCACAATGCTGGGCACAGTGGTGCGTGTCTTCTCGGACAAAAAAATATATCAGGCTTTAGAAGAAACTGCAGGTAAAAATAGATATTTTCTTTGCTCTTATTCCTGAGTAACAAAGCTGATGCTGAGAGAGATGTAGTCATAAGTAAATGGACAGTGATTTCAAATGAGCTGTGGCAAGGGAGGTCTATGTGGATTTCACTTCAGCTGGAAAATGAGCACTAATCAGGGACATTTGGATCCGTACTCATCTACAAGCTGAAGATCAATAACAATAAATTCAATGTATCAATATTTATTACTAATAATTATGTGGTCAGAAAGATGAAAGAGTGAACAGATGAACAAATGAAACATTATTTTCTTCAGTGTCAGTGTGATGTAAATATACAGCGTGTAATAATATACACTACAAAATGTTGGACTGTTTAAACCCAGAACTGGGTAAATATTGGACTAACTACATGCAGTACATACAGTAAAATGAGTTGTTTTACTCAATTGTGTTGTTTTTGTACCCATCTCTCTGGGTTAAATTAACCCAGTATAATTAAATTATTAACGGTTTCAAGTGCATCATGTTGCAAATACAAACTCAACACTTTCTCTAACTGCTTCATATGAAAACTTCACTAATGTTTTAGTGCACAGAAACCCTTCATTTTCTTAACAAGGCTTTTACTAAGAAACATTTGCAGAAACACCATCTGTTTCTTCCCTGACCCGTATTTGTGGTTCGGCTTTTATTTGTTTGCATCGACCACGGCCTCAGCCACGATTAAAGAGCTGGCTTTTAATCAACACCATTTTGTATTCAAGGAAATACAGTCATTGTAGATGAGGTCAATGTGGAGATAGGAGTGAATGAGCTCAAAATATATGAGATCAAATATATTTCAACTTGTGCAAAAAAAAAAACAGAACTGCATAACACGGTCAACAAATATATTAGTCGCTCCTAATATCTGTACAGCTGATATTGCACATTAGTTGCTCGGGGCAGCAGTCACATTAGCAAAAATAATGAGCCTGTGTTACACTGACTAAACTCATCAGAGAGAGAGAAGTCATTTAAATCTTTATGGCTTGGATTTAAGCTTGCAGAGTAAAGATGGAGCATTTACAGAGTGTTTGTAATGATCAAACAGACGGTATTTGGTGTATAGATGGCGGGTCGTGATATTAACTGTGCACAGATAGAGATCATATTCCATGATGTTACTTTTAGTCCAATAATCAGCAACCTGGAGAGAACTTAATAGGTTTAAAGCCTTTAACTGTTGCATCTCTACTTCATTTCCACTTATGTTCCAAGCAGCCGATTTCACTGTGGTCTTAAGATAAACACTGTTGATACTCAGCCTGTGTGGAGCCATTAGGACTGCAATGAGGCACTCACGATTGGAAAACTATTTTCTTAATCTGTGTCTGTTTCTCTCTCTCTCTCTTTATACCTGTATTTTATGCCTCCAGAATCACAAACACACAAACTCACACCCACAGCCTGAGGCTACAACCAAACCGCCATGGTAGAGAGAACCAGGGGTGATGGACTATTGACTGATGGAGTTCAAGCAGTCCATGTAACTCTTGGTGGTTAGCCAGTCATTTCAGCAACAGCCTTGGGCAACCTTCTACTCCTCGCTGTGTGTGTGTGTTTGTGTGTGTGTGTATCTGGATTTGTGTGTTTGTGTCTTGCTGCAGACTGATGGACAGCCCAGAGTCCTATGAGAGTGACTGAGAGGGTGTATGACAGGTCAAAATAAACCGGCCAACAAAAGGTAGTGATCTCCACACCAGCACCACAAGCTGAACACACCATCTACTCTACATACACTCAGACTTCAGGATGATATTGAGCCGCATTCGTATATGTGACGAGGCGGGCAAAGCTCAGGGGCTCTGCAGGTAAATGGGGCTCGATGGGAGCCTGGGGAGTGAGCAGGAGAGAGACAAAGAAAGAAAAGGGGTAGAAAAATGAGAGTGAGTGTAACTGCAATGAGTCAGAAAGATGGGGGAATATATCAGGGATTAGTTACGGACCACAAGGTAGAGCAGTAGATAAATCACCATCACCTCAGGGCAGCAGGGAGGGAAGGGAGTTCAAAGTATCCCTTATGTGTTTAGAATTAATCCAGGAGAAGTGGGAAAACGTAATCTCCAACGCAAAAAAATCAACATGGGAAACATTGTAGACACCTGGTTTGCACTGACACCGCTGCCCTCACGACCTGAAACTGATCCAGTTATTATACATTGTCAAGTGGAAAATAGACGGATTATAAGAGTCCAGACAAGCAAGCTTTAAGCTGCGAGTGTCACCGTGGTAAGAGACTTTCATCTTTTTACACTATCTTAAGTAGACACACTGATACATTTAATCCATACCACCACATGCTGCTCCTCTGCCACTTCTCCCTTTAGCCTGAAGTACAGACACAGATAAGAGCAACACACCATTAGGGCCTTCACCACAATGGGAGAGGATAGCAACAGAAAGTGGTGAAAAGCCTGAGTCGCCGGTGAATGCACCCTGCTATGTCAGAAGTATAAGACTGTAGACAGTGAGTGTGTGTGTGTGTGTGTGTGTGTGTGTGTGTGTGTGTGTGTGTGCGTGAGAGAGAGAGAGACGTACATGTGACATTTCTCATTCCCTCTCTC
>OOFC01014737.1:17218-48770 GCA_900323345.1 Pseudochromis fuscus
ATACTGTTGAGGTGTGTGTGTGTGTGTGTGTGTGTGTGTGTGTGTGTGTGTGTGTGTGTGTGTGTGTGTGCGTGAGAGAGAGAGAGACGTACATGTGACATTTCTCATTCCCTCTCTCAGCAGGTTTGGCCCTTCATTTCTGGATAATGTACTGAAAGCTCCATTAGTCCCTGAGGTGATCAAATAAAATCTGTGGAAAATCCAACAGTTCACGCTGGCACTGCTGTAGCGGATTGTATAGAAACCTTTATGAAGTAAAAGCCTCCTTTATCTGTAGATTGTCATATTCTGTACAGAGAGGAACTATTTAAAAAGATAGCTCATCTGCTCCCATCGTTATAAACCTTTTATGACTAAGTGAAGTTAGTCATAGTCGCCCCTGATGTACAACCTGTCTTGGGTCCTGCAAAGTGCCATTAGCTAAAAGATGTGATTTGATCTTGTTTCTGCGTCTGTACTTCATCCGTTAACAGAGGGTTTTCTTGCAGAGCCTATACATCCATAATGTGGCTGCTCCCAGGACCAGTGTGCTTCTCCTCTCCCGTCTGGAAGTGGTAATGTCTGATAATGGTTCTGCTCAAACACCAGAGGGACAGCTGCTTTCACATGTCCAGCCCTCCATTAGATGCATCGCTTGTGGCTGGGTTCATGGTCTCCTCTGTAGCTCACAGAAAGGCTTTGACTGAGGCCCAAGTTTTTAATTTACATCGCCTTCAAGACAACAGCTTTTAACCTCACGGTCGTCCTCTTTGTGTTTTAAATCCCTCTGCTGAGGAACAGCATGAGATTGGGATTAAGATTTGTGGATTTAAATGAAACACAACTAAATGACTTTTAATTAGGATTTGCAAAATAATGCTGCATTTTAGTTGAATTAATTAAAAAAATAATGCAATCAGTTACACTCTGTGATGCCCCTTGGCCCTGTACGTCACTTACCAATCCCCATCACTCTCCACAGCAGCTTCACTTTGTAACAAGATAAACACGATGGAGACGGACGAGCTGAGTAAACTGAATGGAAAGTTTACAATTAAAAAAGTGCAATGTGTGCATCAAGGAATTCTTGAATCCAGCCTAAAATATCACCTCAATGAAAAGCACATAGTGGTGAGGTCAGAGGTCAGTGCAGCGGCTGATGCTATTAGCCGTCAAAGCAATTACAGTTTTTTTTCTGGTATCTAAAATGTTATTATGAAAATTACTACAATGTCAAGTACAACAGCAATTTAGTGACCTACCTCATCGCTCAGTGTTCGTGCATTAGGTAATATTTATTAGTATGTGGCCAATATGGTTATATGAATAGTAGAAAAATGTGTTTGTGAAGTAAAAGCATAGACTGTATAGAGAAATGCAAAAGCAACCAGGGTCAAAATGAGGCCAACGTGCAATACCCCCGATGACCACTAGATGCTGGTTCCAAAAAAGTCCAACTCTAAAGTCAACTCTTCTTACTAGTGACCTGGTGGTCCAGTGACACTGGTGCTGAACTCAACTCTCATACACACTGGACAGTGACCTTGGTTTCAAGGTTCAGACCCGCCTCCTCACTCCTCTCTTCATTATCCAAATATGGTCATGTCTGGCTTCAAACAACTAACATGGTAAATAACAAACTCCTGTATTCAACACACGAGTCCACAAACCAACGTCACATTAGCTTCATCTACTCTACGTACAGTCTATGAGTTAAAGACATTGATCTTTAAAAAGTTAATAATGTCAATCTATTCATTTATTCACTCATCTACTAAAATCCATTTGCATTAAAACCTTACAAAAAGTGTTTTGCTCATCAGGGCTGATAACGTTTTGCTTGTTATCATCATCATGTGTGTTTAATTTCGATTAATTAATCACAAAGCCTGCAATTAATTTGATTTATTCTTTTTAATTGCTTGACAGCACGACTTTTCATATCTAATATTTGGTATTTTTCTATTAAAATTCCCTCTGAACTTGCAGATGCATTGGCGCCATGTGTGCATGAGAGAGATAGTAAGCGAGACAAAGGAGAGGCTGGGCCGTGGACGAGCCAGCTAAGATCTATGGGCTGTCAGTAACACTAATCAGGCTTTCCCCAGCAGTATTCATCTCTGGAGCAGCACCAAAAGTCGGACACTGACCAGCAGTCGGCCGGCCAACTAAAACAAGCTGCCAGGGCTACAGCAATGCTTCAACTGGCCCGTCAAAACACTGAAGGCAGATTCTTTTAAAAGACTCACACGTCATATTGAGTAACATGGGCTTCCAACTTTTGCTGTTATCTGAGCGAGCTTTCCTTATTTTGAAAACTGTGTGTCGTTAGAAAAAAGGCTTTTTGTTTCTCGGTTGTCACCACGCTCTGGTGAAATGCTAAAAAAGACGAAGGCATAAACACACCGACACTGAACACTGACATTGTGTGAGGGTGTACCACACTTTTCTTTTTAACAAAGATATGATGAGTGGAGAATGAGACAACATTGTGGGAATGGGCAGACAACCATGTTTGCTATGTTAAATATGTGCACTGAGTGACTTCAAGGATAAAAACACAGGAGAGTGCAGCCAGCAGTCCCTCAACAATGTCCAGCTAATAGCATCTGAGCCTTTTTTATTCTCAGCGTTTTAAGGTTGTGCCATTTTCCCAAACCTCCGCCTCTCCCTGCCAGCCTTGTGTTCACTTTCAATCCTCTACAGTTTGCATCTGACTTTGTCAAAGTTGTCTGAATCACATTTGAAAAAATATGTCATTGGAATAAAAAGGCACGAGGGAGGAGGAGCGGGGGCCAAAGTAATCAAGGGAGCTGAAAAGCGTGAAAGTACCATTACTCATAATGCCATACACACATAGGAAAGATAAATGACTGCAATCCAATGGCAGCCCTCTAATACTGGATCCAGTTGGGTGGAAAGGAAGAGAAAAACCTTCCCCTTGCTTACCATCTTATTGTTTCAAGCAGCTGTTACACACTGGGAGCTCATATGAAAGTACAAAGGAGTCAAAGGCTTTTTAACCACAGTCAAGTTTCTCTCATGTTACATTTGTGTTCGAGAGCAAGAAAGAAAGAAAGAAAGGATGCTGAGCCTGTAGCAGAAAAGACACTTTCCCCTTCTTCAAAACTCTGGTGGCTTTACAGGAGCCACTTCTCTCAGCCTCGGGCTACATGTTACAGTATCTGAGGCTCGACATCAGGATCGACAACATGTGGTGGGGAAGTCGACCAACTGAGGGAGGAGAGTGCAGGCATAACAATACACTACACCGCCTGAAGGCCTCTTCCCAGGGAAAGTTACACACTGCAGGAACATGATATCAAAGACGGCTTATTTTGACAGCTGTGTCAAAATATGTCTGTAACGTGTGTTCACTACACGGTGGTTGGAAAACACTGTGAGCTGTACGCAGCACTTATGAAGTTGCTCCGACCACCTTGCAAAGGATATGATGCAAGTAATTCACAGAAATATTACAAGTATATCCACAAACAGTAGTACTATTGAACTGGATTCATTTAAATTTACAAGACACTCATTTAATTTGACAGTTATTATGATTTTTATTCACAAGCAGTAAAAATACTAACACATCTGACTTATGATGAGGGATCATGGACCTGTAAAAATCCCCAAGAGATGGTTTGACAACGTGTCCATTGTGAGTAAACTAAGTGAATTAAGCCGACTTAAAAGCCTTGAACAGAGACTGTGCCTCTGATGTCCACTGTTCACTGTGGGTGTCCATATCATGCTGACAGTCCACAGTGCTGTGCTTGAAAACATCATTAGATGTAGTATGTCAGCGTGGTACAGCAGCCTGTTAAAATCCAGCCTCCGCAACATGAAAACAGCAATGGAAGTGTAAAGAACTGTAATCATATACACACACACACACACGTATTTTACACTCTCCTGTGCCTCAATCAGACAGTTGATCTGATTAATACATTATTTATACAATACTATGTTATTCTTAGTCTTTTTATATTTTTTTATTTTATCCATATGATTTCATGAAGAACAACAAGTGCAATACTAATTATTTATTTTCTATTTATTATAATGTCTCTGGGTTGTCTCCCTTGATTGTTTCATCCTAAACACAGAAGCTACAGACCAGTGTCTCTGTTACATCTTTGTAATCTAGGGGTTGAATTGTGCATTGTGTTTGTGTCATGTACATAATGTATGTAGATCATAGATCAAATATAGAAGTAGACGAAGCAACCAGGTCTCAAAAGTGAATTCAATGTGGAAGTGCAAAAAAGGTGCAATACCCCCGATGGCCACTGGAGGCTGTTTCCAAAAAACCCCGGCTCCAATTTAAAGATCATCATTTTCAATCATGAACTACTAGGTCAATATATATTTTCAGCAAGTCATTCTTTTGTTATTAGTTAAAGTCAACTCTTCTTATCAGTGATCTGGTCCATCTGAAAAACTTATCAAAATAAGGAATATTTAGGGGTATGGTTAGCTTGATTGACTGGTCTGATGTCCAATGAAATCAGACCAGACTTACAGTCTCATACACACTGGAGAGTGTCTTCATGTTCAATGGTCAGACCCGCCTTCTCAATCCTCCTTTCATATCCAAATATGGTCACAACTGGCTCCAAAAAACCAACATGGTCACATTCAAATGCCAAACTCCTGGCTTCAAAGTATTTGTGTTAGCTTCATCCATTCTATACACAGTTCATGATGTACACAGAGTAACTTTGTAGTATCTGTTTGCAACATCTGTCCGCAAAATAACTTCCTCCTTGGGGGCTAAAAAAAGTAAACTTATTGTAAAACACACACATGTAACGATCTGATATTTTCAACCCTTTAACACACATGAGCACACTGCGCCAAAAAACTGCTGACATCATTTACAGTATTTGTTGTGGTTTGTATAACACTGGTTATAAACAGCAGCTGCTCCTGACATGAGCACATTCACACACCTCCCAATGCGATTTCACTCCGCCGGTATTTTTCAAAAGTTGTTTAGCTGCTCAGAAAGCTCTGGGAGTTTGGGAGAGAGAGGTAACAATTGCCAATAGCAAGAAACTCTGACACAAAAGAAAAGTATAAAGACAATGCAGACAAAGAAGGAACAGAAATAGGGAGGAATAAAGGGAGTTAATTAGGAAGCCTCCACTTGGAGGAACCATGAGATTCACAAGTATTGAGAGTCTGAATAACAATCAGCTGAACTAATGTCATATACTGAAAACAACCTGCAGTAACACTGAGAAACATTTATGCAGTGTTACATCATGTTTCCCTCTGGGCTCACACACACAGCAGCTTCACTGCGCCACAGGAACGCCTGGGTCAGGGTTACAAATTAAACTCTAACCATGAAATTATTTTCATGGCTTCAAAGCGTAAAGTTTTCTACCTGAAAATTGTTACATTGTATGAAAATTCTTTAGTGGCTTTGCTCTGCGTAGCTACTGCTTAAGGCAAGCTTAAATACAGGTGTGACAGCATGCTAGCAGGGGAAAGTGTGTCCAAATAAAAAAACAGTAAAGTGCTTTGTTAGAGCACTCCACACAACTTCAATGGCTTTGAAGGCTATTGTATTTCCTGATGCATTTCAGACAGGAAACATGATGGGAATCCTTTTGTCTGCACTGGGTTATTGTCGAGTGGTCGTAAAATATGATGTGCAATTTACTACACTCGCAATGACCTCCTGCGGCTCTTAGACTCAGACAAGTGCATGTATCAGGAAAGAGTCAGAAGACTGAAGTGAGATGTTTGTATATTTACGAAGAGGGTGTGAATATGTAGCTGATGATGAATAAAACACAAACAAATGTGACAGCAAAACACTGGCAAAATACTTCAATTACATCAAGTGTGTCTGTGTCGTCTTTGAAGCTTAAAATCCAAGATGACTGGTCTGGGAAGTTCTACAAGCTGAGTCAGTAACAAAAATAAATATCTTAATAACTCATTTCCTTTAACACAAAAGGATCCATTGATCTGACAAAGATAAAATGAAGCTTCCACCAAGCAAAGACAAACTCCTGATGGTTCGTCAGCTGTTACTCTTACACACAAATGCACAACCCCTAACAAGTGAGCAGCTCTATTTTCTGAACAGCATTTCTCACAATATGTGTTTGCAAACTATCCTTCTCTCGCTCGCTCTCATTCACACGCACACACATTAAAATTTCAGAAGAAGCAGCGCTTTCAAACTCCACCCCTCAGGCAGCAGCAGTGTTGCCTTCCCACCACAATGTGTTCTCAGAGGTGAGGACATGATGTTTTCCTGGAAGAAAAAAAAAAACCCACACAACTAACTGACCTGGATGCGCCTATAGCTGCGTTCTAGCCTCAGTTACATTACAGCCAGATATAGTGCGCAGATTCATCAGCTGTAAAGGAGCTGCAAGCAATTTGCTATTTATTGCAAAGAAGCTCAAACAAGAGGCGGTGAAATTATATTTTGCTGTATCGATCCAAATCTTTTTTGATTTGATTTGAAAATTGGGTCGATTGGGTTAATAGGCAACAAAGTATTTTTTATCCTAACTCAATAAAAGCCTTTACTGTGGTTTAAGCTGCAATGTTTGCTTTGCCCACGGGTGTGAAAGAAAGCGCCACCGTACCAGAGTCCTAACCTACCAACATATCACTTGACACGCTCTTCAGTCATTTCTGTTTGTTGTAGCGCAGTTTCTCGAAGTCATGGTTATGCGATTACACTACACCATGGCTGGAGGGCCCATACATTTTTCATGTCTCTCCTCTCCTTCTCAGCCAACACCTCCTTCTCTTCCTCTCACCTACTTTTCTCCAAACTTCACTCATTAATGCCGAACGCCACATATGTGCTCCACCATCCGTTACTGCTGCCTCCCTCGGCACAAACGCTTTCAGCACAACGTGGTCGAAAGTCGTGTTGTGTTTGAAGGAAAAAAATCCATCTAGGTACAATACACTGTCTTTAAAGTTTTACGTCTATTTCAACTCATTTCAAGATTCTGGTCAAATACATTCTGGCCAATTAGATCATTGTCACTGTTAAACTGATGCTCTTTGAACAATATTTTATTACCTCCACCAAGGAGGGTATGTCTTCATCTCTATTGTTGGTTCGTCTATTCATTCATCCCTTTGCAACATTAAAGAAAAACTACTGATCATACCTCGATGGTTTTCTGAGTATTACCCAAAGAACAAATTATTCAAGTTTGAGCAAGATCAAAGGTAAGAAAATCCCTATTATTTATAATGACAAGAAGTTTTAACAAAGTCAGCAGTGACAGAGAGGCCAGTAAAACACCCAGAGGAAGAAGGATGGTGTAGGTACATAGATTGTACATAGAAATGAATGAAGAAACCAGGTCTCTAAAATGAGACCAAGGCTGAAATGCAGAAAGTGTAAAACCCCCGACGGCCACTAGATGCTGGCTCCAATATTTCATGATTGAAAATTTAAATTTTTAAATTGAAGTCAATTGGATCTAGTCAATAGATTTTTCTCACAGGTCATTCTGATGTCATTAGCTAAAGTCAACCCATCTTATTATACTGGTCCACAAGGAGACAGCCTCAGAAATGAAAGTAGCTACATTTTACACAACTGGGAAAATTAAGTCCTGAGTGTTAATTGGCTCCAGTTTCCAAGATACAGCTCCAGGTAAAACTGCAGCAAAGAATTCAAAAATAGAAGAAGCGTGTGTGATTATGTTCAATAACTTTTCTGCAAAATGTGATAAAGTAATGAAAATGGTGCCACACCAATCCCAATCATTATATATTTATCTTTTTATTGATGCCAACAACACAACTTCCCTTTCCTTTATTGATTTTTTTTTGTGACATTTTCATGTTTCATATCTTGAAAACTTTAATCACCCAGCACTTTAATCAACTGTTTTCTGATTCATCTACTCAAAGTGTGTAAGTATTAGCACAATTTATCTCGGAGGCTGACAAATTTCCAAAATATGTAGACCAATGTGAGAGGTCTGGTGGTCTGTCTGATAATAAATTCAAAATTAGGGAGATATTAGACTTTAAAAAGAGGAATCTGATCTCCAATGAGACCAGACATGAACTTGTCTTTGGGTAAAATTAAAAACTGTGTCACATCCTAAAGGATTTTGCTGAACATCTACACACATGCAGGATGAAAATATCTAGACACTGTGACCATTTGGTGGAGATCAGACATGGATTATGCTCTGACAGAGGTTTGTGCTTTCTAGTGATAAGTGAATTGGGAATAAGAGGCAGCTACTGAATCAGAATTTGTGTTGAAGTTTGAATTATTAAAATGTGCAGAAACTGAAAATGGACTGAATGACCACCAAACTAAAAAAAAATGAACACAGAATTTCTAAGTATTTTGCTGATACATTTTTAATATTGGATGGTGTTTAAAGCCTCTGGAAATGGTTAAGTAGCAACAAATCCTTTCGTGTCTCTCCTCTCTCCAGTCTCCTGTTTCAGTTTTTTTTTCTGTCTTATTAAGCATGCAAATAAAAACTAATCCAAATTTCCACCTGGCTGGGTTTCTTCAAGCAAAAAAGGTGTGTAATAAGCTTTGAGTCGCCCTACAGGTGGAGGTAGCAGGTACACAGTCACAAGGGCGTAACCGAGACATTAAATATACAGCAGGGTTAAGTCATTCCTTCATAGAAAATCAGGATTCAATTTATCTTCTAAAAGGGTTTCATTATCGATTGAAAAATGGAAATGAACACGCAATAAAAATCCATGGACATGACCTTAGTGTCCTCCGTTGGTAGCTGTAGCCTTGGTACAATATGTGAGAGCAAAAGAGGGGCCAGGGCACAGTGTGAAGACCAGTCAATAATCCGATAAGCAGAAGGACAGAGCAGACAAAGTCAGTGACGAGTGAGCCGGTCACACAGAGGCGGTGTTCATCACCAGAGAGAGCTTTATCCAGAGGAGGCACAGCACTGAGGGGAACACAAGTGTTTTGAAGTCATTGTATTTCTCTTTGGAGCAGCAGACTCTCCGCTCACACTGTGGCATTAGCCAGCTCTCAGCTTGCGGCTGCTGGTCACTGACTCTCTCCGTCCAATCTTTTCCATCAAATTCTCTTCCTTTGTGCTCGGACACAGAGCAGCAGACTGGAGTGGAGGGAGGTTAGTGAAGGCCTGTACACAGTGTGTTGTGTTTGAGTGAAGCAGGAAACTTTACTGTCCCAGATGTATATGCTGCTACGCCGAGGACTCACCCAAGTGCTCAACAATACTCATCAGTACATTGGAAATCTGTCTGTACGTGTGAGTATGTGACGGGAGATCATGACTAGAATTAAAATGAGAAGACTCACGCACACTTTCATTAATATGTAGTAGGGCAGATCAATTGTTTTTACCTACTAGAGAAGTTTTCTCCCAGTCATTAATATGGAGCAGGGCTGATTGATTAATTGTTTTTACATCAAAAGAACAATTTTGAAAGAGGGCATTTCTCAAATTGCAAGAGCTGCAATATTAATACACAAAGCCTTCATGTACTGGAACAAGTAAAAGTTTCAGTGAGTTACTGTTCATTTCACAAACTATCATGACAAATGTTACCAATAAATTCACTGATGTTTTGTTAACTTTTGTTTTATTAGTTGGCAAAATAACAACAAAAAATCTTGGTTATATCTTCAAGTTGAAAGCCTTTTTAAATTTTGTAATTATGAATGTGTTTAATTGTGTTCCCATCTCATTTATATAACCTTTTAAAGTCATAATAAAGACCAATAAGCTTCCTTGTTTGGCTGTAGTCCCTGTTATTATACATAATGTCACAGGAATTCTCTTGCTGGACAAATATTTTCAAATGTGTTATGTACTTTTAATTTTTTGCCCAATTCCACATATGTCAAATTTTCAGGTCCTAATTTGCAAGCTGTGAGGCTTGTGCAGCAGCACGCAGTAACACTGTGAAGATAAAGTTAGTTACAGAAGCCACAGGGCAGAGCAACTCAACAGTGTTAATTTAAATCATCAGCACTTTGTCACGTCTGCAACTTCTCAAGTTTCATCTTGAAGTCGACCTTCCTCACGAACTGCTCCGAAAAAGAAATCTGAGACAACCTCAATAATAATTGTGTTTTCTTTATAAACTAAAATCCTGTGCCTGCTATGATGACTTCTAGTTTGTATGTTGGATGGTAGGATGCTTTGTAAAATGGGAAGAATCACCATTTAATATTTCCTGGAAACTATTTAATTTTTAAAACTGCTTCTAGTTCTTACTCAGAGTTTTAACTGTTGAATAAATTCCTGTCAAGCTAATTCATCAAACAGCTGTGGTTCTTTGTACAAAAAGCATCCGTTGAAGATTTTCCAGGTTTTTGTATCTAAAGCCAATTAAACATGCAGTGAGGCGCGGCAGAAATCTCTGCACAATGTGACAAGTAAGTAAAACATAACTGTCTAAACATGTCCTGGCACATTAATTGCATGTGTTGGGGGTGGGAAGTGGAGCTCAAAATAAAGTTATTTAGCTGCTGCTACCTTTGCATCTCGGCCTGGCACAGCAGCTCAGTGGTTGTGCAGCAGTCATTAGGCACTTCTGTTGCTAGATACTACACAGCATCACTGCATGGCAACTGCTTTAATAGCCACTGGACAAAGGCATCAGGGCCAGAATGCCAAATTGTTAAGAATAGGGCTGAAGTTTTCTTTAATCAAATTTGATGTGCTGCTGCGGACACTGAATCAGTATGTACTGGCAGTCTGCTGCAGCTGAAAAACTGTACAGATAACTCACAAAGCATAATGAGGGCAGGCCAGTGTTTTTCCTTTTTTATAGCAGCTATGGCTTGCAGAGCATGACTGTGTGTGTATTGGCGTCTGCTGTGTAGATATGAGGTCAGTTCAGGTCTTTAAAATAAGATGATTCCCCTCGTAGTGGTGGAAGCGCATGTTAAATAAGCGAAGTGAAGTCGTCATTCAACACCCGTACTTATTCCAAATACTGTGCCTGAGCGTCAGGCTTTTAAGTCTGACATCTGTGTTTGTTTTAGTCTCACAGCACAGAGGTCTTTAAATCCATCTCTGCCTCACTTCAATTTATGCTAACTAAGATGCTGCGGAAAGGCTAAAAGCAAACTTGACTTTAAAGAGGTTTTCAAGGAAAATAAAGATCGCTCCTCTTTTGCACCTTGTTTTAAGGTAAAAAAAAAAAAATAAAGCTCTGGATGTAGGGTTAGCTTGGCAAATGGTGGCTTAAAATAAACAGTGGCAGTGTGAGTCTGGGAGGCATCTCTGAAATGAAGCTTTCAGCCACAGTGGATGAAAATGAATACATAACAAATAAAAATGTACTGGTGGGGGGGGGATGGCAATACATGTTAGGAGCGTCAAAAAAAACAACATGAGGTGGATTGGAAAGGACGTGTTCAACAACCAAGGTCAGAAGAAACTGCTTAATAAACAAACCATTTAGAAGAGAAATATGGATATGGGGTGTAGGAGGAAGAGAAAGAGAGAGACTGAAGCAAAACTGAAAATAAGAGGACATAAGAAACAGGCAGTGTAACCAGAGTGTAAAAAGATGAAACAAGTCATTTTCATTTTTTCCACATAAATTTCCTCTCGCCCTACTCCGACTGCCCTCCTTTCCCACCCCACCTGCACTCCGCCCCGGCACATTTTCCCTTGCTTTTGGCTCTTGATTTGAATTTAGACAGGGAACAGTGAGCAGAGTGCACGGCTGAGGTTTACAGCGTTTGATTTGTCCTCGCTACCCTTGGAGACAGCTGGACGGGGAGAATTCAGGCAGACCAGAAACAGAGAGGAATGCACAGGTGAGATTTGTGTGCCCAGGTGGCTGAGAGGTTTTAGATGCTGACCATGTAATGAAAACATCACTGAGTCAGAGTCCAAGTGGGGACCCTGGTTGTCATGTCATTCCCCATTCCTGTCCTCATACTGTCTTGTGTGCACTGAAAGATGTTGCTTCACTGGTCAGATCCGAAACAATTGCTACTTATATTTATAGTGTTGGCCTCCTCTGGAGTAGTTTTACATAGATGCAGTTCAGAAAGTTCATATTTATCTTATAATGGCCGTTTATTCTGTTCCTCATTTCATCTTCTGTCTGAAACGAGCTGTATTGACCCCCTCTCACTTCTCAAGAGCCCACTTTCTTCTGATTGGCTAACATCAGGAAGGCTGACAGGAGGAGGAAGCTGAATCTCTGACAGATGACTATAAACAAAGTACCGTATTTTCTGGACTATTGAGCTCACCTGTCTATGAGGCGCTATTGAATTTAATATTTAACTGTGGACCACAGTTTCATGTGGTCCACTCTGACTGGGTCTGATCTGATGATGCTAAATGTATTGGCGGCACGGAGCTGGCTAGCTTGTAAAAAGCCAATGACCTTTGGGCCGCCGATACATGAGAAACACCGGTGTTTAAGTTCGAAGCGTCGGAAAAAAGTAGCAGCTTATAGTCCGGAAAATACGGTAATGTAATTTTGTTGACGGGACTGGTTTGAAAAGTTTGAATTTCTTAACACGTCTGAGTCTGAACCTGATCCAGAATGTGGTGGTTATTCAAATGCTGCAACACATGAAATAAATTAATGTAATAATCTTCAGGAGAGGAGAATTGTAGCATGTGTTGAGTCTTATTTCTGAACAGCTACAGAAAAATCAAAGAATCCTACGTCAGACTTTCAGCCTCTGAACAGTTTCCATCAGGCTGCAGTCTACTCTCAGTCTGAGCATTTAGGACAGAAAACATGGGTCATAGGTCCTCTATAAACATGATTTATTTTCCATTATCAAAGTCCAGTCTGTAACCAAAATTAGTATTTGCAGATGGGTTTTCTTAAAGGGGCCACAGTAAAAAATGCATAATTGTGCAGAACTGTCCAATATATTTTTTTATTTTCTCTGGCAGGAGGGTTGTGATGTGTGATTTAAGACCACCAGCCAACTTCCACAATGCTGCACGTACATTATAGAGGAGAACATCATGCACAAGATATGGACTATGCTTCAGGACTGGCACATATTGAATAATATATAAGTATTTGTGTAAATTACTGGAGATTTTCCTTTTGCAAGTAAAAATTGGGAAAAGTGCTGATTTTAAATAACTAAAATATAAAAGAAAACTCAGAGAGGCAGTAGTACTGAAACCAACAAAGCGAATGTGCATTAAGGAAAACACATTGAACTATACTGTGTTCTTTAAAGTAAAAACCTGTAAGTAACAGTTGCTCAGACGTCTTGAGCCAGTCACACAGAGAACAGTCTGTCCATGAACCAAAGCTTTTATAATTGAGGGTAAAATAAGATGTTTGTTCTTCAGTGCCTTGGCGACAGAACAAGAAATAAAACATTTTGTTGTCTGTTTGATAGATTACCATCTGCCCACTATTCCCACAGCATGATTCTTCAATCAGACACAACCATAGATCTTTCCAGATAAATCCCCCTCTCTAATACTGTAAGGGGTAGAGGGGAGAGACAGAGAAAACAAATCTAAAATCTAATTTAACTCACAAACAGTAGAATGTGTACATCAGATTACAATCAAATTGAATTTCCTACTCCCCGTCTCCCAAGTTGCCTTTTTTCTACATCCACTTGTACACAAAGCTCCGTCACTTTCTGTGTTTCCTTTGATATTACAAGACATCCATTTGGGCAGTTCATCACTTCCATCTGCACAAACTGAGCACCCCCCATGCTTTCTCTATGTGTCTTGTGAAATTTTCATTTTCAGATGGGTGGGTACAAATGCTTTTGTGGCTATAGCTTCATGAATATAATAGACACTAATCATCTGCAGGTAATTTCCCAAGGTAGAGAACTAAAACTCATAGATTTCCCCTGAGGTAGCTGTCTGCTCCTACTTTTTGCAGTTCTCTGTTTTACATACTTCCTTTCTTTCTCATGTTTTCATCATACTCTCCCTGCTGCTGCCCCGCCGACAGACTCCAAAAACAGCAGAGAGGTTTTGGAGTAGGCTTTATAGCCAGGACTCAGATTGTAGGATGTTGGCGGTGGATTAATCACTGAAACCATTTCATTTCAACCGCATACTGTGTATTTTATGTCCGCGATACGCCAAGCGGTAATTTGGAAAGGAAACGTACAGTAGGTGTGCGGCCAAAACTACATACATTAAAGCTTTCTGTAAAAAATTCACCATTTTGTCTATGCTTGATGAAAATGTTACATTTACATGTGGCTTTTAAGGGTATTTTTCACTTAAAATATCTGTCTAAACTGTAATGAGTTGACAAATGGAAAAACTTGTTTTGCAGATTTCAATTTTTGTTAAATATCATTCTTTTCTTTTCTTTGGCAGCTTGGTTTTGTGTGTTTCTTTTTTTTAACTGGCTCATTGGGCTTCAAATAATACAAAAAACAAGCAAAACAATTTTTCCCTGTCATCTTTATAAAACCACAAGGTTTAAGAACACACGCCAATTGACTAACAACAAAGAGCTGTCACTGAGAACAAAGGAGCTGCTTTTAATTTCAGGGAGTGTAATGTGTATGTATGTTTTTTCTTTTGAATTTCTTTATATTTTACTTTAATAATTGACTTTTGAGGATTTTTCAGCAAGGAACTGGCTACAAAGCAACAAAGAAAATCTTCCACATAAGACTGGATTAGGTCATGACATTAATTAAATGTCAACCAATCAGGATTGAAGATATTATCCCATATTGTTTGTGCAGGTACTGTGGAGTGATAATGGGTCACTGAGGTCACCTGCTTTATAAGACAGCTACAAGGTTGTCACCCTATCATATAGGCCTTGTGCTTCAGTGTGTGTGTGTGCAGGTATGACACACTTTATGGGGACCTAAACCTGGGTTTTCTTCTTTGTGGGGACAAAGATCAAATGCATTTTTTTAGTTTTGCTGTGTCATGGTTAGGATATAGTTAAGCAAGTAGAAGTTAAAATTGTTTAAGTCTCTCAAAAATGAAAACCAAGGTATTGTCCTCTGAAGTCACGAAAATGCGACCATGTGTGTGTGTGTGTGTGTGTGTGCATGATGTGTGGCCCTGAATTTCAAACACCCTCATATCAGGCACTTAAAATAAGCAATTGGATCGTAAACCTAAACTCTGGAAGCCTGTGTTGTGTCTCTATGCCTGCGGACTGAGAAAGAAGTTGAATCCTGACCTCATGCTACTGAGTACTGCTTCTGTCTATTACAGTATTTGTATTGTTAAATTGGGCAGAGAATTGGGGACAGCTGCACGCTTTATTTTTAGTTTTTTTTTCTGAGAGTGTACTTAAAAATAGCATTAACTTTCAAGATGCAGTCAAAAGTGTCATTTCTCAGTCAGAGCTCATCTCATTTTGCATAGTTTCCCCCTCCCTCCCTCCCCCTCTGTCTCTCTCATATACCACTCTGGTTTCTTCCCTCACTTGCTCTCTCCCTCCTAGAAAGATCACATTAGGGGATCCATTAAGTGAGAAAAGCAGAAAAAAAAAAACAGCTAGCGGACAAACTGTTAACACAGCAAGGTCAGCAGATAGCCATCTGACTGTTATCAGGAAAAGGTCACAGTCATAATGCTAATGCGTTGGTATGTGCAGGTCCGTGTATACATTAAAATGTGGATAAATTGACCATTTTCATGTAGCCTTGAGACCTAACTGGTAATTCACACACATAGATTTCTCTCTACATCACTAACCAAAGCTTATTCCTCGATTAAAGCTTCGTGTTGTTCTGTTCTCAGTATTCTTCAGATGATCTGACCGAAACCAAACTGTTCAGAGTCATGAGAGAGCATTTTGCTTGCAGATAGGACCATTACCGGTCTGCTCTATATCTCCTCAGGCTTGAAACACATTAGACATGAAGCACTTTACTTTGGCATTCAGGCTAAACTAACATGAGTGAAAAGAGGAGCTCACTATATGGACAATGTTGAGGCTTTGCAGAAGTGGTGTCTTTACAGTTACTATTGATCAAAACATGCTTACAGACACAGCTACCTTGTTGTAAATGAGTCTGTTATTGATTTGTCTCAGAAACCTACCTACCATGCAAACCGAGCAAGTTTCGTTTTTTGGGGGGGTTTTTTGTTAATGGGTGAAATGGAGCTTGCAAGTGGCACTTCAAGCGTTTCTTTCTGTTGTGTCTCACAGGTGTTGGTGTTGTACCATGAAAATGTACAACCCCATTAGTGGAGTGAATGTTGACTAAAGAAAAAGTACTGAACATCCTATGCTTTGCAAGACACCCTAGTGTGTATGCACCAGTCTGGATTATGTGATACTTTGGGGCTCCACAGCTGCTGTGCTGCTGTGCACATGGTTTGGATGATTGTCCTCAGCCTCCTTCAGTCTGTTTATTGATCTATTTTCAGTCTCTTGCTCACTCTCATACTCGTATAGCATCAGCATGGGTGGCAACCCCACCATCTGTCCTCTTCACCCTCCTTCCCTGTTTGCTGCTTTGCTAATTTGCTGGTTAATTATAGAAATGCGGGGCATCAGTGCAGTCTCTTCACAGCGCAGGCTGTTTTTATTGTCTTTGGGAAAAGCTGACTCTAATGAAGTGATGAAACATTTGCCCTAAAAGCCAGCCGGAGGGTCAGGCGATGGATTAAAGTACGTACACGTTCATAAGTACCTACAGTGGAGATTCTTTACTGTCAGCCGAGTCGGCCTTTCCCGGGGTTAATGATTAGTTTCAGTAAAATTGCTTGGGCAGCTCTCCTAAAGTTTTAGGAGAAACTAAAACTGACACATATGTTTAAATTATAAATTAACTGGAACAATTTTGAATGCACAAGGAAAAGAAATCCTTGTTAAGAGATTAAAAAAGAATATTTTAAATAGACACTAAACCAGACTGTCTGCCTATTAAACAGGATTTAACTGCAATAACTATAAATTTACCTGCTAAAAGTCAAATAATAATAGTACTGTAATATTAATCATAAATAAATAAAGAGTTGTCGGAGTACGGTCCACAAAGCAATCGTCTGTGCTGTAGCTAAGGTTTATTTAGACCTTGGGTTGCAGGTGGGATGGCAGATGTCTGACAACGGAGCTAATCAGACTTCCTGCTTGGTCTAATGGCTGAATAATTGTCCCAGGCCTAGCTGCGGTCTGATAACGCCCTATCAGCCCAGAGTCGTCTTACAGAGCAGACAGGAATGGAAAGTAATGCAATAGGGAGAGCGGGCAAATTTTATTAGAGATGATAAAGGATGGATTCATAAGTCTGGATGAAAATAGGGAGAAGCACAGAGCTGCAAAGCTCATTGCTCGGAAAAAATGGCTCTCATCCGCTGACCTTTCAGATAGAGAGTGAGGGAGAAAGAGGATCTCATTGTGGTGAGGAAATGTTCCCCTGTGTGAGAAATTATTGTCTCACCCCCATTCACATATAGACTATTGTATTTCTCTATCATAAAAGCCAAGCAAACAGGACCTCAATGTGCACATTAGCAGATGACAATACAACAATGATTTGAAATAAAAGGACATCGTAACTGGCAACTTCATTTAGTAAATAGCATTCATTTTAATTACTGACAACCGCTCCGTCTGTATCATCTTCTGTTTATGCTGCATATAATTAAAAGTCGCTCACAAGGCGTACAAAACTCACTCATCAATCTGCAATTAGCATAAATGTTGTCAGTAATTTAGTATATGACAAGACCTTTTAAAACATTCACCCATGTCCTCTATGAACTTATTTGTGTGATGAAACTGTCTTTCTGTTTTTATGCACTATTAGATTAAAAAAAACAAGTCAAGAATATGTTGGGGATTTTTTTCTTATCACAACTCAGCACCTCAAAAAGATTTTTAAGTTTTATACTGCAGAGTAGAACTGAAATGTTCCTCCATTTTTCACACATTAAAAGCAAATTAAAATCCCCTTACTTCATGGCACGATGCCATCGGCTCCTTAATGCCACAAAACATTTCAAATCAGCTTAAAAGCATCTTGGTGAGTTTACAGTGTTTTTTGGGGTTTTTTTTAACATGTTTGGCAGAAAATATTATATCACATCAAGCTGTATTCTTTAGATTTTCTGCAAAAAAACAACATAGCCTTGGTGTACTCTCAACAACAAATCAATCCAATTGTGTGTTCTTTACAGTATTCAGCGTTACACCCACTGTGAGGGCTGCAATCTTTATAGCCATGAGCAATGATTTGTGCAGCAGTGTGATGCGTATCATCTTCCTCCTCCAAACTAAATGTCAATTTCTCCAATTTCTTCAAGCGCTCTGCTTCTGCTGCCTGTGTTTTTTTACAGTGCATTTTGTGCTGTGTTCAAGGCTGTGTTTTGGTGTGTGACGGTAAGCAGCTCTGCCACATGGCTAGCAGTGAAAATTAATGCACATGTCTTACAAGGCTCATATGGTTCCCCCACACTGTCCACACAGACGCTGGATATGCAGTTTTCCTTCGTCTCTATGTCTATATTTGCTGTAGCTGGTGTGAGAACCCTTGTCTTTTTTAATCTAAATGACATTTAAATGAGCAAACATGACGACGCAGATATGTTTGCTTTTGATATCTGCTACAGACGGTCGTCCCAGCTTAATTAGGAAACTATATTATGTGCAGCAAGCAAAAAAAACACCACTTCTTCCAGCAGTTCTCTTCACCAAATGATGAACCTTATCAGCTCATTTCAACTATATTGAGCAGTGGCGTGCTAAAATTAAATTCTGCCTATAATCACAGTAATTTAAACATGGTATTTGTCAGAAGATTACTGAGCTCATGCTTTCTTGCGTTTCATCAATGGCATAAAAGAGCTTGAAAGTTTTGTAGCCGGTGGTGAGTCACGCTTTAGCAGAGTTTAGGCCGCAGCTCATTGATGCGCTGAGGCTGTCAGTGTTGCTCACTCACTTCGACAGCCACAGGGAGAGAGCAATGATGCGAGATGAAAAGAGGACAAACCACCCCAAACTCTCCATTTTAAACATAATAAGGAGCCCAAGGGTGCAGGTGAGGTGGTAGAGTCTTACGGATCTGGACCTGGAGTTTAAACCTTTGTTTTCCTCTTCTGAGTGCAACTGATTCTAGAATTGATTTAATTTCATTACACATCTTCAGACTTTTTTATTCCCATCTTACAACTCTTTACTCTATTCTTAACTATATCAACCCAAATTACCAGTGTTAAAAGTTGGCAGTAGGGAGCTCCTGCATAGCAAGCAGCAATTTTCAGCGCTGATATATCTGTCCATGTGAGAGATTTGTATCAGCATGCCAAATATTCTGCCTTTGTCTGTCACTTGACTGGCAACGCAACAGATCCCCGCACCTTGCCTTGCAGGTGGTGTGCCCATATGGCAGCAGCTCCACAATCCTCCTTTGGGCTGTGGTACAGTCCCAGGCACTCATACTGGTATAAACCACCCTGCCAAGTCAGACTCCAGCAGAGGGCCCTGCTGATCATTCCAAAGGTTGCAGTTAATTAGGGGTTTTGAAATCGTTTTTTTGTCTGGCACCCTCCAGAGACCAAATTTCCTCAGGAGACCAAGAGCTGTTGCTCCCAACGACAACAGCTCCCAGGGTCATGTGGGTACCTGCTGACTCTAGGAGGTGTCCCTAAAGAAATGCTAGAAGTCAGGAGTGCTCACAATACTGCCACAGCTCACCAGACCCAGAAAAGTATCAGAAAAGGTTTCGATGCATCTGTGTTTTCTGCAGCATTTTAGATTTTAGCAGGAGGTAGGGGTGGGCGATATGACGATATAAGACCGTGTTACGATCTACACGTCCGACGATCTGTCATTTTTGAGAGATCGTTTTATCACGATCCACAGCACTTCTACTGTATTTCTGCCGCTGTCTGGGAAGGGAAGCCACTGCTTTTTGTGAATGACACCCATGTGACCTTAAACCAATCAGAGCGATTGACAGTGATAGCACCCACCCCCCTTCTTTTTACACAACAGGCGTGAGACATGGCGGCGGCCGTGGCTGAAAGCGAAAGTGAGGATTTTGTTCCGAAAAGAAACTCATCGTCCATTATATGGAAATGGTTTGACTTCACACCAGACGATAAAGACCAGAGAAATATCCTCTGCAAAGTGCACAAGGAGAGCGTTAAGACAGGTGATGGCAACACAACAAACTTGTTCAATCATCTGAAAAGAAGGCATCCTAAACAGTACAATAAGAACCAGGCGGCTAAAGCTAAAAAGCGGCTGCAACGGCAGCAGCCGGTTCACCCAAGCAGCAAACGGTAACAGAAGCATTTACAAAACTCACTCCCTCCGACTGAGGCAGCAAATAGTGGAACAGGCTAACAGGCTAACGGCTGCAGTGACTTTCAACTGGTGACAGTTTTATGTCTGATACAAACAGTAGAAGAAGTGGGATTTAATAAAATGCTAAAAGTTTTGGATCCGCCCTACGAGTTGCCCTGTATTGCACTATATTTGCAGCTGATTGTTAGTTTTCAATTTTTAAGATTTTATATTATTCTATATTATTTGTTCAATGTCATTTTTTTTAAACTAAAGTTCAAGTGTGCTCTCTGTTTTCTTTTACTTTATTAGACAAGTCATGATTTCAAATGTATATAATTGCACTTAAATATGTTTACAGTTTTGATTTATTTTGATTGAAGTTACTTGAAAAGCTTTATTGTGACTTTTGTAATTGTTTTACTCAGGAGTTTCATTGCATTTTTATAATTTCTAGTGTGAGTTTGCAATATAAGTTAGAACTGTGTTGCTTTTCCCTATTTTGAATAAATTAATTTATTCAATGTTTCTCTTAATTTAACGTAATTTGAGTTACATTAGTCTTTTTTTTTTTTTTAAATCGTGATAAAATTGAAATCATGATTATATGATTAAAAAATCATGATATTCTATTTTTGCCATATCGCCCACCCCTAGCAGAAGTGTCTCAAAGTGCTTCATCTAATGTCAGAATGAATAATTCGATTTTTACGTAATCTACTACTAGGCTCATTAAACCTCAAGGAAAAAAGAGGCAGAAATATCACACCTTAAAGGTCTTATTATCGTATTGACAAAGGTGAACTTTTCACCTGTCATACAGGAGGATGCAGCAATATCTAGATAATCTTTCACATTTGATTTTTGGGGAAAAAGGAAACTCGTCAGCATGTGGCAGTGTCAAGAAAAACATTGAATGGCAAAGCAGAGACACAACGGTCAAAATAAGGTGCTGTGTTATGTGCTATTTGAAATTAAAAGTTTGGCTGTGACTACATGCAGTTATTTAATGCACTGTTAAATCAGCGTTTTTAAACTCCAAAAAAATGTATATTTTCCATTAATTTTCCCCATGGTATGTCAAGTGATGTCATTAAATCGAGAACTCTGCTTGGACTGTCATCATACTGTTGTCGTAAAATATGGTAAACATATAAAATGTCACGCTGTTGTGGTTTGGCATTGTCTTGCTGAAATATGCAGGGTCTTTTTTGAAAAGGGCAACAGTCTGAATGGCAGCATTGATGTTGTTCACAGTCTGTATGGTGCCTTCCCAGGTGTGTAAGCTATCCACGCCATGGGTGCTAACGTCCCTAGATACCCTCACAGATGCTGGTTTTTGAAGTGTATGTTGATAGTCAGTTGTGTTGTCCCTTTTCTATTTAAAGTAGGAATGTAAGTTTTTTTTCATGTTTAGACCTTTGCAAGTTGGCAGTGGAGAGTCAAGCAAGTGAGCTCGTCATAACCATGGACTTCCACACTGGATTGGAAATGCACCCTCACAGTGATGCCTACAACAGACACTGTTGTACACTTTGTAACACAGCTCGGTGCCTCCACGACATTTGACTTTTGACCACAGCACAGTTTTCCACTTTGTCTTAGTCCATCAGGCTCGGGCCATAGAAGTCAGTGGTTGGTTTCAGGACTGTGTTTATTTCTGGTTTTCTCATTGCATGGTACAGATTTATTCTGCATTTGTAGATGCAGCCACAAACTGAGTTCACAAAAAATGTTGTTTGGAAGTGATTTTGAACCTATGCACTGACTTCCAGTATGGAGTCATGTCTGTTTTTAATGGAGTGCCATATGAAGGGCACCCAGTATTAGTTCTTGGTCTTGTCCTTTTTGTGCAGAGATTACTGCAGATCCTCTGAATCTTTTAATGATATTATGAACCGGACGATAAAATCTCCAAATTCTTTGCAATTTTAGGCTGAACAACATTATTCTGAAACTGTTGCACTACTTGCTCAAACAGTCTGTCACAGAGTGGTGAATAATCTTCCCATCTTTACTTCTGATGGCTCAGCCTCTCTGAAGTTCTCTTTTATTCCCACTTATATTATGACTCTTTCTCAAATTAACTGTTGTGTTGTTCCTGTCCCAGTGTTTTAGAAATGTGTTGCTGGCGTCGAATTTAAAAAGCATATTTTCATAAAACAATCATTTTTTGGGTTCAATATTTGATATTTCTTTGCACTATGTTCAATTAAATATATGATTTAAATGATTTACAAAGCACCCAAATCTGTTTTTAATCAACATTTTACTCAGTGTCCCAACTTTTTTGGACTTGAGATTGTAGATGTAGTAGTAAGAGAAGATTACAGATTTAGTACAGGATGTGATGATTTATTTAGATTTTATGCTGCAGAGAAAGAGATTTTTCAGATTCCCTGTTAGAATAAAAAACAGAGAAGAGAATATGTTAATAAACTGTAGCAGCTCAGTTTTCACAGTTTTCATGGAGCATGATGATTTTAGTGCTAGGATCCTCCACCTGCCTTTATAGCTCTTCTTTCATGCAATGATGTTTCTCATAAAGGCTAATGTTCCAAGACCTTATCTTAAATGTTGCCACATCAAATAAAGAGTATGGCTGCCTCAGGGGCTAACTGTGGCCAATGCTGTTTCTGTGAGTGTGTGTGTGTGTGCCAGTGTGTGTGTGATCAATGAAAGATCAAAAACTTAATTCCCATAATTAAGTTTAATCAAATGTTCATTAAAAACTTAATACAGTGCTTTAGAAATTATATAACATGTTATTTGAACTGAAATAACACTGCAGCGGATGAAAGACATTTTTTCTATTGCGTTTCTTTTTTATAGCTCAAGGCTCAGGGTCAGGTTTTGTTCTGAGTGTTAATTCTTGTTGTGGTCAGTACCAAGTAACTAATTTGGTAAAACTGTACGGCTGCTTGTGTTGAGAAAATAATTAACATTCAAACTGTTGTTTTAACCTATTTATATTAATCACAGTTACCAAGGTAACTACTGCACATTGCAAATTACTGTTAATTAATCAGCATTTATTAATAGAAGAGAAATGATCCCACCAATAGGAGTGAGCCACTTTTGTAATATCAGTGAGTGTTGTCTACTGTATGTCAGCCACTATCAATACAACTTTACATAAAATAAACGGCTTACAATTCATGTTGCATACACGCTAGCCTCACAACCAACAGAGAACTGATGGTGTTTAGTCCAGACATGCACCACGACCATAGATTGTAAATGGAAACAACCAGGTCTGAAAAATAAGGCCAATGCTGAAGTGAAAAAAGGTGCAATACTCCCAATGGCCACTGGGTGCTGGCTCCAAAAACCTCCAGTTGACTTCAATTCAAAAGTTGGCATTTTCAATCGTGAAACAGTCAATGGACTTTTTTTCCACAAGTCATTCTGATGTCATTGACTAAAGCTATGTTGTTTCTGGTGATCTGATCAGTTAGTTTGATCCACTGGTCTCCAGTGAAACCAGCCCTGAACTCGAGTCTCATGCACATTGGGCAGTGTCCTCAAGTTCAAGGGTCAGACCCAACTCGTCACTCCTCCCTTCATATCCAAATATGGTCACTTCTCCAAACAACCAACATGGCGACACTCAAATCACAAAATCCGGGCTTTAAAACGCAACTCCACAGACCAACGAGTGACATCACATTAGCTTCATCTCTTCTATACACAGTCTACCATCATCTCACATTGACCAATACAGTATGGCTGTTACATAACACTGACCCCAGACATGTCTAATCATTCATATTTTGCTTATATAATATAGAACTTAAATTAAGAGAAATTCTCAACTGACAAAGGACTTAATGCAGATGTAACTCAAATGTCTACAGGCATGTACTTAAAAAGAAAAAGAACCAAAGGTGTACATCAACACCACACCACTGAGCACACTATACTTGTACATTATTAACCACTCTGTGTGTAAACATACTGATGTCTTCATCATCTCTGTACCACCACCAAACTCATTTTGTCATGACAGCAAATTTAACTGAATGTGACAGTTGAAGATAAAATACATTTGAGAAGGGGGATAAGGAAATAATATGTTTCTGCATTAGCGTTACTGTGTGTATGTGTGTGTGTGACTGCGATTAAAGCTGTATTGCTGAGGGCAGAAAGGAATTGCCAACCACGTGAAGTTCTTATACAAAATTTAAGATGTGATAGGTTGTGATATCAGAGGGAAACTCTACAAGACATTTCAATGCATAAATCTCAATCTAGAAAAGCCAAGTGTAGCGACTGGAAAAGTTGGGTCTGAATAAAGTCTATTAATATTGCATGAATGTCATTATTTGCATTGAAATGTAAGTACAGACTGGTGTTTTTGCTGCTTTGACATTTTTCCTGAACGGTTTTCATCTCTCACATAGTTCACGTGATAAACTCTAGTTTAAAGGAATAGAAAACTCAAAATACAATTTGGAAAACAGACTGTGACATAAACGAAAGTCAGAATTCCTCAGTCATTGATGATTTCATGAAAGCTGCCATTTTAAATGAGCCTATATGATGTCAGAGCATTTCAACCAATAGGAAAGCTGCTCCTGATCAATCTGCTCTGACATCATATGGGTTCAGCATGTGGAAGCAACACACAGATTGTCATATATGCCTATTTCTTTCTTAGGGACTCTCAATATTACAAGCTATCAACCTGTGTGTGCATTTA
This sequence comes from Pseudochromis fuscus, assembly GCA_900323345.1. Lineage (NCBI taxonomy): Eukaryota > Metazoa > Chordata > Actinopteri > Pseudochromidae > Pseudochromis > Pseudochromis fuscus. The sequence goes on from OOFC01014737.1 coordinate 42,117, forward strand.
TGTTCCATGTATTATTCCTTTAAACCAGATTGTCAGAAATTAATCTGTAGAGTAAACTCATAAAAATTTCCAGTGATATGTCTGCATCCAATCATCTGTAACTACATCTGCAAACAACCTTTTATCATTAAAGACAACACCTGAAACAACTTTCTTTCCTCAAATATAAACTGAGTAGGCAGACATAATCCAGGTGCACTGCGACTGCCATTAAATCAGGTTTGTCCAACACCTGCACCTGTCTGGTATTTTGGTGATTCTCAGAGTGGGAGGGGAAAATGTCACACAGAAATCAACCAGGAAATTACACTGACCCACTACAATTTCTCCACATCTTCTTTACTAGTGTTTAAGCCTCATAGATTAATAGTGTTATTTTGTGGGTACAGTTGAAACATGGCAAAATAGTTTATTGTCAGAGACACAATATCATAACAGAAAGTAATACCGTCTGGTATACGCAGGAATATATCACACAGGGGATTAAAATATTAGTGTGTCATACATGCTGCACTGCATTCATTTTTATTGGACTACCCTGTTGTTATAGTCCAGTGTGATGTATTAGAGGTTCTGCTAGACTAATGGAGTGTATGGGTAACTCTGAGTAAACATCCTGCAGATGATAAAGTTCCCGCATCCAGCAGTGATCTATTCCTGGATAGGAACACATTCTGTTTCTACAGGGACAATGCACACACACACACTTATACAAACAGGCCAACACACACACACACACACACACACACACACACACACACACACACCACTATTCCTGGACACACAGCCAGACAGAGAGGTTGGCCCTGTCTGGTTGGCACGACCAGCCACACAGCTGACACTGCAGGTTGTGTGTGTGCATGTGTGTGTATGTGTGTTCTTGCATGTTTAATGTAAGTTATAGACCCTGAGAGTGAAAGACATTCTGGAAAATGAGGACATTTTTGTCCTCCTCACTTCTTCCAAATTTCCTTTGAGGCTCCCGACTTGGTTGTAGTCATAGACCCTATATAGAAATGGACAAAGAAACCGGGGCTCAAACATGAGGCCAATGCAGAACTGCAAAAACATGCAATGCTCCTGACAGCCACTAGATGCTGACATAAACAATTCCAACTGACTTCAATTCAAAAATGGTCATTTTCAATCATGAAATTCTCAGTCAATATATTCTTTTCCACAAATCATTCTGATGTCATGAGTCAGCTCTTCTTATCAGTGGTCTGGTGGTCCATCTGAAATAAAATCATCATTGAGTAGATCTTAGGCTTCAAAAAGAGGAATATTTACCAACATGGTTAGTGTGAGAGTCTCATGCATATTGGTTGTGTTTACAATTGGTTTTCAGATACATCTCTGAAAATCGGATCACAAGTGGACTGGTTACACCTGTATAACTACAGCAACATCAGGGCCCCCACACAGTTATCACATAGCCCACGAGAACCGCTTTTGTAAACACTTAGCACAGTTAGCTAAAAGAGCGGCGCAAAATGATTCACAAACTATTGAACTTGTACAGGTTCCTCCAACTGTTTTGGGTCAGAGGTTAAAGTCGTTAACGCAAATGAGCACAGGGCAAGAAAAGCAGCATTATTTTCTGTCATGTCCTTATCAGAGACAGTTTTTCAGGATGAATTAGTATTTACACTGCAAAAGGTATGTGGTCACATGCTGCAGACCACCTCCACATGAGGAGTGATTGGGTCTCATTGCCTTTCGGTGGTTGTTAATGCTTTTATTTAAAGCTGTCCACTTATGATCGACTATTAAAACCAAGTGTAAACACTGCTATTGGGCAGTATCTTTGGGTTTTTAGAGTCCCGTCGCCCCATCATATCTAAATATGGTCACTTCTGGCTCCAAACAACCAACATGGTGACGTTCAAATACCAAACTCCTGGCTTCACAATGTGAGTCCACAGACCAATGTCATGTTAGCTTCATCACGTTAGCCTCGTCCATGCTATGTACAGTCTATTGTTCTTGCATGTTTGATGATGTAAGTCTTCGGTCTTGAGAGAAGTTTTGTAAAATCATTTGGGCCACTCCTCACTTCTTCAAAACTTCCTTTAAGGCTCCCGACTTGGTTTTAGTATTACAGTGAGAATTAGGTTTTGGTAAGAGTAATGGTTATGGGCTCAAAAATACAATGTAGCAATGAAGAACCTTACATCTATAGCACAAATATGTGTGTGCACACAAGAGGGAATGTTGAGCTTTTGTTTCCCTGTTATATGGCACTTGCTGTAACTCCATGACCGGGGGTGCATTGGCCTAGATAGTGAAGGTGTGTGCATAGCGCAGTGAAAAGTAAAAATGGAGCACTGGTTTCTGGGGGAAAATAATTTAAATTTTAATGAAGTCAGAAACTTTACACTCTAATGAGCAATGACTCCATGCAGTTGTTGCAAAATATGTTCAACACACCTCCTCAACATTCAGCACAGCCGCAGATTTAAGATACTGGCTCCTGACAAGAGTTTTAATAAAAAATGTTTTACAGGGTTACATTTACAAAACAGCCACTATGCAAATATTCTTCTTCTTGTGCCCCAGTTTAGTTTGAGTGAATATTGACAGCTGTTGCTTCTATTCTGAAAAGCATGTTGCCGTTGTTCTCTTAGCTGTCAAGTTGTACTCATAGTAGAAAAGTAATTTAAAAAAACATTGGAAGAAATATCCCTGAGCTCAATATTACAGTGGATATATGCTTTTTTAAATTAAAATCAGAATAGATTATTAGTTTTATTTTTTGAGAGGTGATGTGATTTTGGTGGAAAAGCTCAGATAGACTCTTATTCATCTATTATTGAGTGTCAGTGGAGCCGCACGAAGGATTATCTCATTATTTCTTATAGGAGACAGCATGAACAGCAGCCATGAAGGTATGCAAATGAAAAATGTGTTGATATTAGACTGCAGAGGTGTCAATGCAGACAATCAGGAAACTCAAAAATCTGAATAAATGAGCCCCTCCACAGTTTGAGGGTTAAAATACCAGCAACAAACCACAATATCTCTGGTTCAAGGTATTTTTGTTGTTTCTCTCTGTGGTCTCTCTGTTAGCGATGTCTAAAGCTTCACCTTGGGTTATTCGCCAAATACACCACTGGACCAAATATTTGTCTCGAGGTTTGTTCGGTAGTATTTCTGTAATGTTGGGGACGAAAAGACAGACAAACCACTGGGGGTGAATACATAACTCACATGGCAGTGAAAATATACAAGCTATTTAGACAAAATACTACATGTGTGAAAGCTCAGTTAATCATAATCATATTCAATATGGTGGTTTTAATCTCATTTATTTTAAATGTGGCCATGATGAGGATGTAAACACCCTCAAATTACAGGTAAAACACTGAACTACCCTATCCAACCTCAAAGTAAATGTGAAAAATAAAGCTAATGCAGCTTCTGTGCTGACTGAGAGTGATGAGAAGTCGGTCTGATTACACACCACATATGAATATTAGTACTTTGAAATTGCAGTGTGGGCTATTATGTGTCCTAACCTTGAAGTGCACTGTGTAAGTCCCTTTGGTATCGTGGTGCTCAGCATGAAGGCTGACAGTACAGTCACTATGCATGGTCGATGAAGAGGAGGAGAGAGTTGAGGAGGTCCTGTGAGGTAACATTGTCAGACTGTCAGATAGTCCTCAGGGCATCCAGGGACACTCTTGTTCTGAGACTATAATACCACTTAACTCCAGCCAAGGTTCTCCAACATTCATGGGACACGTGACTACACACTGCCACTTCAAGAGCGGGTAGCTGGATGCAGTGATGACACTAAAACATCCCTCACACAAGATTACAGTTCTGAAACAGGACATAGAAAAGTAATTTCTTTAAGGGGGACTCTACAGGAAAGTAGGTTGCTCTAATAGTAGTTGAGGACAATCTGTTTCCTGAATGTACACGGAAAAGTACAAATACATAAAACTATCCAATTACAGACTTGATGCACTTCCAAACCATAGTTGCATGCCAAACCCTGCTTTTGAGCTCCAAATTATTAACAAGGGTAGATATGTGGATAGACAGACAGGAGGAGTGAAGGAGGTAAGTGCTAGAACTGAGAAATGTGGTATTATCATGTCAGGTGTAAAGGAGAGAGCTATTCATCATGACACGTTTGTGAATCTTTCAATACTTAGTTTGAGATTATGGTAAAATGGGAAAAAGTCTGAGCGAGGAGCGGAGCACTATTGTGGGGAATTTTTGCAGGTCACGCTTTAAATTTGATATTCAATATAACAGCAGGATTTTTGGCCTTGTGATTGTGTTTGGTGAGAAAAATGTAATTACAACATTGTGAAAGACCTTTTTTTCCTCTATAAGGGTGAATAAGAGAGAGTGAGAGAGGTGACAGAGTGGAAATAAAGGGAAAAAATGAGAGAATCTGCAATCAATTAAAAAGGAGAAGCTCTAACCATATTTCAAGACAAGTAATTACATTATCTGTGTAAATGTTGTATTTTTTCATTGTAGATAATTCATTTATGGGTAAGGCGACTTGTTTTTTCTGTAAACTGTCAAAAATGATCAATGGCTCGGCTTCGCACTCCTGCAGTTTGTGTTGTTTATTTCCCTCTCGCTCTCCGCGACCCTTCACTTCTTCTAATTTTGGAAGGGTTTCAATTACACAAAGCAGCTTTTTTTCAACATAACTCTGTGATGTAGAAATGTGTGGCTTGTCCTAAAGAAGGGACATGAGGGCTGCATCAAGGGAACATGTTAAGTTTTCCAGAACACAATGTGTGACAACTTAGTGAAAATGATTGAAGTGCAACCCCCTGCTCAGTTTCACCCATAATCAATAAATTCTTTAAATTATATGACAGAATATGATCTAAAAAGCTAAGGACGGCAAAGTATCTGTTTCACTGAAACTTGTTATTACAGTTGTAAGCATTTATTTCTTACTCAGCAGTAAGCAGACTGTATGTAGAATGGACGAAGCTAACATGATATCACCCGTTCGTTTAGACTCTTATTTTGAAGCCAGGAGTTTGGTATTTCAGCATCACCATGGTGGCTGGTGCTAGGAATGACCATATTTGGATATGAAGGGAGGAGTAAGGAAGTGGATCATATTGTTGAACCCGAGGACACTGTCCAATGTATATGACACTCGAGTTCAGGGCTGGTCTCAGGTCTGTCAATCAAAGTAACTACACTGCTAATTCCCCTACTGTGGGACAAATAAAGAATTATCTTATTTCAAATATTCATCTTTTTAAAGGCTTGAATATCTACTTAAGTATGATTTTTTTTTTTTTTTTCAGAAGGACCAGATCACTGATAACAAGAGTTGACTTAAGCTAATGACATCAGAATTAGTTTTTTTTAGAGCCAGTACCTAGTGGCCATTGGTGGTATTGCACTTTTTTCACTTCCACATTGGCCTAATTTTTGAAGCTCAGTTGCTTCTTCCATTTCTATACAGTCTATGGAAAACACATAATAATACAATTATATATTTCTGTATTTTAATCACCTGGGCTTGTTTTACACATCAATCACCTATGTTATGTATAAGAGTGTTAAGGTTGAGTCCAAGGCTGAGTTCAAAAATATGAAACCACACAAAATATATGATGACATGTTGTCATAATATTGTGTATCGTTACAGCAGGACACTGGGGAAAAGATCAGTGTGTGTATTCATACTCCCTGATATCAGAACATGTGAATAATCATCTTATGCAGAAAGTCAACAGAAAGTCTCAAACTGAATACTTGTATATATTATATTTTACAAATGCACCACACACCAGGCGGAGTTGATAAAAATCTCTCCAAGCTTCTTTGTGTTTCATCATGTTGAAATCTGTCTTTGTGAAGTGGACTGCAGCAAATCAAAAAAATTGTCTCCCAGAACAAAGTTACTGAGAGTGCCTGTCATTCAAGCCCACAACTACATTCACTTTCAGACACAAACAGACTTTTTTTCATGTCATTCTTTCACAGTTCCAGCCCCCCATTTTAACAAGGGCACAAAGTGTCACTCTAACCCGAGCACACACACTTCATCTAAACTATGTGTCATACTTGAAAGCAGCAGCACAGAAGGCAAGGACAGCTCACACTCTCACAGGAGTATTTCTGAGATGATCTCCAGCTGAAGGGATAATTGAAAACGATTCACTCACTAATTTCAACAATGGTGGAAAAACAAAACAGACAATAAATGTAGCAGAAATCCAATCTACGCAGAATGAAAGTCAGGGAATGAGGAATTTTACAGATTTCTGAGGGGAGACAGAAAATGAAAGCATGCAGAGGATGGTGAGAGGAAGAAAAAAATTCATTTTGGTGTGAAGTTGTTGTCCATTTCACATGGACTGTTTATAGAAAAGGGGGGTGCTAGTACAATTCACCGACATTGTCATCAAAAATGGATACTTAAATGAACCAACAAATTTAATGGCTGACTATTGTTGCCAGATGTTTTTGTGTGAGTAAGACATCTCCCTTCTTCCTATCTCTGATGAGAGGAGTCGACTACCGTATTTTCCACACTATAAGCTCCATCTAAAAGCCTTTAATTTTCTCAAAAACCGACAGCGTGCCTTATAATCCGATGTATATGGATCCATATTGGTTAATTGTGGCTACCGTAGTCAGGGGGCGTATGTTGTGATT
>OOFC01014738.1:0-27008 GCA_900323345.1 Pseudochromis fuscus
TATTTAGATTATAAATGACTGATGTGAATTACATTACTGATCTGTCACATCACACAATGCTTAATAAAAAGCATGTGTTGTCATTCACTGCCTGGAGTTATTACGTTAAAAGAAACTGTGTTGACACACCAGCTAAAGTTATCAGGGCCCATATAACACATACACAGAATCATAATTAGATAATCACCATTGGATTTTTTTTCTATATTTATAGTCACTATGATGAATGACATAATAGTCTAAAGCTGAATTTGCATTTGTGTTTTCAGAAACACTAGTGGCACTGCTCCAATCTGTCCACCACGTTGGTCCAGACTGAAATATCCCAACATGCACTGGATGGATGGCCCTTCAAACAGACATTTATGATCAGCAGCCCCCAGTTGTTCAGATATAAACTGACCTGATTTTGGCCATCGGATAAAATCTTGAAAATGTCTGTAAAAGAAAAACGATTCTGAGAACAGATGACGCTCAGTGTTGGTGCAGATCGAATCGTCAGTGTGTGTTGTTCAAAAGGTTTTTTGGAGGATGAGGATACAAGTACACAAGAATACAACAATAATACTGTAAATTAAAAGCAGTGTACAAACACAGTAAAGTACAGTAATTAAAATTTGCTATAAATGGAAATACAAAAGGTTGTAATAAGTTACTGTAAGTTGTGGATACAAAATGTTTCTTAAAACTGCTCAAAGAGTCAAGTAGCCTAGATATTAGTCTTCAAAAAGAGGAACATTTAGGGGCCTGGTTAGTTTGATTGGCAGGTCTATTCTCCAATGAGACTGGCACTAAATTTCCATCTCATACACATTGGGCAGCAACCTCAGGTTCAAGGGTCAGATCTGCCTCCGGACTCTTCTCTTCATATCCAAATATGGTCACTTCTGGCTCTAAAAAAACCCCCAAAAGGTGACGTTTAAATGCCAAACTCCTGGCTTCAAAACAACAGGTGGCGTCACAGTTTATGGGATTGAGCCAATCACTGTCTGACTTTGATCCTGTGTAATACAACACAGTGGTAACAAGGTTGACTACAGCCCTAGGAGTCTGCTCCTGTCTCTCACTTTGAGACGGACTGACCACAAAGCAACAAATGAATTCCTGTAAATCCTCAGAAAAAAACGAAGATCATTAACAACTGTGTATTATTCCTCAGACACTGATTTATTCATTTTTTTGTTGTAATAACTATATTTGCTTTCCCACGACTGTTCAGCTAATCGACATATGATGATGATGCTTTCCCTCTTTGAACTATGTATGGCTTCACTGAGATGTTGACCTTTTCTAATCCGGCCTGTTTTCAGTGTGCATGACACATGATCTTAAGGCTGACTCAGAATAAATGTGTCCTTCCTCCACTTGTGGAATAATGACAGTGAATAAAGTGGCATTAATGTGAATAAGTGTTTGCACTGGTATGAAGGCGTACAGCTGGCTTTTGTGTGGCACGCTGGGTTCAAAGGAGGGTTAAGAGCAGGGTAATCTGTCTGAGTGACAGCATCAAAGCAGCTGGCATCATTAATAGTGACAGTCCCAGGCTGAGGCGTAGCCACAGCGGCTCCATCCACTGTTTGTGAAGGTTAAGCATGAACTTGCATGTCCGCTTGTAGGTACAGGTACTTGTGTTTGTGCTTGCACAGAAACACGCACAAATTAGAAGGAGAAATGCAGTCTTGACACTTGACTTTCCACAATCAGTCTTAAAATGAATGATGTTGTTGGATTTCTGGGATCATTGTGGTTTGGTGATATTTGAAGCACTGCTGTTATTAAAACAAAGAGTCCATCAGCTTTATGCCTATTTCCTGTCCATCTATAACTTCTTATCTTGATATCAATGAATTCTACACTGGCCATGTTGTTTTTTACAACACAACACTGACTAAACACTGTAACAGTACAAAAACTAAATACTGTAACAGTGGACTGACTATATACTGTACTGTGATGTCACACCAGTCCTTTACTGGTGATAAGATGAGCAAAGATAAAACTTTATTGATCCCACACCAGCAAAGTTCTTTAAATTAAACCGACATTTTTACCGGATTATTGAAAATACTGTATATACACAATTTCACTGTTTACACTCTGTCTTGAAATACATCTCCACTTTAATCTTCTTTTAATATTGTATTACTCTATTTTTTATTATTTTACTTTCTTCTACAGATACCGGTGCTAATTGTACATATAATCTGTTGGAACACTAATTTTTCTTCGGGATTAACACAAATCTTATCATATCGTATCGCATCGTATCATATCTTATAACCTCATATATCTTCTTGGAAGACAGGCATCTCTGTAGAAGACTGGTAGGAGACACTTCTTCTCTACCTTCTGGCCCAATCCCAGACTATTAATAACAGATGAAAGCTGTTACTGAATAAATGGCTGGTCAGGACTTTACAGGACATTACACTAGTTAAATGACAATCTTTTTTTAATGCAGTTGTTCCTGACAACTATTTTAAGTAATGCAAGGATTGCTTCAGTGTATGCTGCAGATGTGTTGTTATTTTAACACATTCAACTTTTTACATTAATGTTTATTACATATATGGAAATTCAGTTTCAAAATGCTAAGTTGGTTTTGTTTTTAACATCTTAATAATAATAATAATAATATGAATGAACTGAAAGTGTACGTATATTATGATAAACCCACAAACTATAAACACCATGAAGCAGACAAGGACATGGAAACAATCAAACCCTCCTAAACTAAAACTTAACAACTAAGCAAATATTAGAAAATGAAAAAACTAAAATATACAATTGGAGCAGACATACAAAATTTTTCCAAGATCCACCCTGAAAATAGACTTGGAAGAATATTGACAGTAGGTATCCATGTATACTCCCCTTTATTCATTTATTTATTTATTTATTTTATATAACAATATTGGGTTTTTTAGTTTTTAGTTTTTTTTCCCACTGCTTAGTTTATTTGTGGGGTTTCATTGTGTAAATGCTAACTTTTCTGTTGTTGTCTTAAGTCTTGTCTGACCTTTTTGATCTGAACAAGTGCAAAACTGCAGAACTGACAGAGCATGTGCGAGCAAAGGGGACATACAAACATGGCTGCGTTTCACCAGTTCTGTCACAAGGAATTTATTGTGAGAGGTTTGGGGAAGAAATGTTTGATCCAAGTTAAACTTCTGCCAAGGCATAATCCTGCTGTACTGCTTATTACTGTACTGTGTACATGTACCTCTTGTAGTGACATAACAACACTATCTTGTTAAAAACAGTTTTCTGGACAGGATCTTAGGCTCTGATCTTGCCCTCTGATCTTGTCTCTCAAAATCTTTTATGTAGCTAAGGCAAACACTCCCTTGGCAGAGGTAATAAACTGGTGATGCTAACAGATCTAAGACAAACAAGGTTACATTTCAATGAGGTGTAAGCAGTGTTCTGACTTCAACTCTATGTACAGACATTTCAAAGCTTTTTTCTTTCAAGTCAAAATCTCAACAGAGGGAAATTTCCGCCACTAAAAATCATCTCCACAAATTCTGGTGCTTTGGGAAAATATTTTTGACGCTGTGGGTGTACAGCTGTTGGGTTCCTTGTCCCCACTGATGGAAAGGGTCGCGTTATTTGCTAGATTTGTTTTCTATTTACATAAAACTAAAGAGATACCAGAGAGTGCGTCTGCATGCATGCATACAGAGGGTCACGTCAACATCTCATTTATGTAATGGCACCACATTTATCGCTCCCTGACATGACTGACGGGTGGAAATGACATCACTAACATTTAAATTGTTGTCCTTCTCTCTGCAAAGTAATACATGCTAAGTGATGCATATTCCACCAACAAGCTATGTTCTACACTCATCTGCCACATCTTTACTCCACCTTCCTCAAACACACACACACACACACCCATCCCATCTCAGTTTTGCGTTTGATTTTACTGTCCCCACAACCTCATGGTGTCACTGAGATATCCAATTGGCATAATTGAGCCGGGTCAGATGATAAAGAGACCTATAACAATCAATGCAGGTGAAATAAAAAACAGCTCCCAGTTATTACTTTTGTTTTTTCCTGCGTCAATCACTGCCCCCTCCCCGTACGCACAGCAGTTTAACAGACTGGGACTGCTGCGTTTATTTAAGGAAAAACTTTGCAGAGACATGGGGAGGTGAAGGCAGCAGAAGATGAAGAAGAGGAGGAGGAAGAGGAGGAGGAGGAGGAGGAGGTTCAGCAGTATCAGAGCTGAGATAGATGAGATGTGACAGGCTGCCACTCTTCTCAGCTCCTTCTCATCAGCATGACACAGCTGTCACAGCCCTATTTCAGGAAAATTAAACAGCCTTACGGTAAACTGGCCAGCCTGGGAGGAGGGGCTGGAGGGATGTGTGTGTGTGTGTGTGTGTGAAAATGAATAAGCTTGTAGTATGCAGATGGTCTTTCTGCGTCTCTCCTCCCCCAACCTGTTCCCCTCCTTCAAGCACCATCCTCTCCTTTTGACATGATAATGGCTCCAAATTGATGAAGACACTTCACTCATTCAGTGACAACTCCACCAGCAAGCGACATAAACGCTTCCTCCACGCCTCCTCATCCATCACTCGCAAAGACCCTCTCTTCTGCCTGCATGGCAATGGCTGGGCGGGAAGTTGTTTAATCAGCTAATTTGCTCTTCTTCGGCCACCTTTAATGACCGTGCCACCTCTGGATTATCTTGTCATCCCATCCTCTTAATCAGCCCTGATGAACTGCTCATCAAACTATTAGCCTCTTCTTACCTTTGCCATACTCAGCAAAGGTTATAGGCCTGTAATTAAAACTAATCTGTTAGGGCACATTTCTCTCTTTAATTGACAGAATAGAAGTCATCTCAGCAGCATTTCTTTAATGAGCAGGGGAGCTCAATTCACAATAGACAGGCTGCAGGTTAAACAAAAACACAAGCAAAATTAATTAAATGTCTTTTTAACTTTGACAACACGTAGGCAGCATTTAAAGGGATATGTGCCACAGATAGATGCAAGTAAAGAAATTCCTACACACTAAAAATTGCTGGGTCTTTTTTGTTCAGAACAGTAACCTCCTGTGTATCTTCCTGGTCCCTTATAATAACAATGTCAAACTGCTTCTGATTACTTACCTTGTGTGTGTGTGGTTTTTTTTAAATTATTATTGCAATGTATTAAAGCAAAAGCAAAGTATTTGACCACTGTTTATCTCTGAAGGAATTTTAGATTGAAAGATTTAAACAATTTTGAATGAATAGACTGAAATTATTAGTATTTTTTTTAACATATTCTAATTTTGGTTAAAGGCATGAAAAGAAGGGAAATGTGTAGTCATCTATTTAAATAAATAAAGTGCCATTTTAGTGGTTTAAGTGTTCTACTAAGTCTAATTTTCATATTGAAATAGAGGTCAGACGTGAATTGTCCTCCAATTTCCCCCTTGTTGTCACATTTTGAACCATAAGATACTCTGACATATAATATTAGCACAACAAACAATTAACAAAAGCAAGAGAATGATGCACAAAGGTCATGATAAAACTTCATAACTGGTCAGGAGGACCCATCAGATTAGCTTGATTTATCACCATTTAAAGAAGTGCATCATTGTCTGGTTACACCCATGCAGTCACCACAATTTACCGATTCAACATTTTCTTGCTACAACATCACCGGTGTCATGTTAACGCTGATAAAAATGACTCTAATGAGTTTAATATTCTGATTGTTGTCTGTAGAGAAAAAGTTGGACTAATGCATCACGAGACATTGCGTGTTCATTGTACCTGCTCAAGTTCATCTAGTTTTCTAGGATGAGGCTAATATAACATAATCTTTTTACATTTCATTAGTTCATTCAGCATGAAAGTAAAAATTTTCCCAATATTTATAATGACACTCATCAGCTGCAGCTGTATTTATGTTAACACATAAATATTAGTATGCTCCTGTAACATGCTCAGCTAAACACTAAAGATGGTGAATGAGAACCATAGACTATATATAGAATGGATGAAGCTAACATGTCATTTGAATGTCGCCATGTTTGGATCCAGAAGTGACCATATTTGGATATGAAGGGAAGACTCAGGCGGCAGGTCTGACCCTTGAACATGAGGACACTGCCCAATGATTAGGGGGACTTGAGTTCAGTTTGGAGACCACAGCTACACTGCAGGTGAAAGACTGGTGATGCCTTTAAAGGAATTCATAACATCCAACCTGTACTGACCTTATCCGGCAAATAAAAACTATCGATCCTCCTTCCCCAACTCCCACTTTAAAAGACTTATTGTGGAGCTCCATTTCATCTAATCACTTGGCAAAAGAGTCCGGCGTCTAAATAAAGAAAGAATAAATAAAAAAGTCCCTGGGCCAACGTGTTGCTCTCACCTTTGCAGATGAAATTACCCGAAAAGCTGTTACAAATCAATATAATCAATGCAATCAGCTAACTGACACAGGCAATCTCCTGCCAGTAAGTAAAATACCCCCGGTGGAGATCTTTCAATCTCTAGTGCCATAATTGCCCCCAAGGGCGACGTTAGGGTGTAGCATTTTGTACACTTAATTAAATTAGTGAGCTCTGTGGACAGGGTGGGTTGCCGGTCTCACAGAGAACGGATGGGCCTGGCCCGGTGCCAGTAATTAAGGCAATACCTTTCTTGATTACGCCAATCCCCCTTAATGAACTCATTATGCATTTTAACCCACACACTCCCATGAATTAATGAGTACACAGAAAGCTCCTGGATGGAAAGAACACCTTGATCACAAGCATGAGCCATAACTCATCCACTCAACAGGGTAGACGTAATGTCCATATTTCTCCCTCTTTCAGCTGCAGCCAAGACTAATTTGGACTTGAGTGACAGCAAAAGTTCTGAGCCCGTACACATAAAGCTTTAAAGAAATAAGATCCCTCGTCTGGTAAGTAACAACAGGAAACTTTACAAGGTCTCCCTGGAATCATAACCAAATTCATTCTATTTAGGAAAGTTTTGTATGGTCATTTTGCACGGATAAGACGACGGGCACGCACCCGGAAACAAATGTGCAATATGATTTAAAGAGACCTAGGAGCACTGCAGGGTGGGAGCAGCTCTGCACTGACCCATAATGCTTTGCTAATTAAATAATTCACTAATTGATTCATCGCCAAATCAATAAAGCCCACAGATGGTTTATGGTGTGAGAGCTAAAGTTTGTTTGTGTTTGAGGACTGGGGTTGGGTTACAAATGAAACCCACATACATACATACACAGGATGCAATCCAGCAGTGGATCCTTGGACTGAACAACAAGTAAAAGCTCAAGAAATTGGTGCTAAAATGCAGGCGAACGTTGAGTTGACCTTGCACTTGTGTTGTATGACATCATTCAGCCGCTCACAGGCAGATGATAGTGAATATAAAAGGTGGGGGCAAAGTGTGTGTTTGTGTGTGTGGGTCCCTGCTGAACCCATAAACACAGCTCTGTCCTGAACCCAGTCCCAGGGGAGTCTGGGGTTTGTGGGTTGGGCCTGAAGAAGAAATCAGACGGGATATTATTAATTCAAGCGTAATGACTCCGTAGAGTGTTTGTGTATAAAAGAAAAGGTCATGTGCACTGTAAATATGTGGCACGATGTGTATACTTTATGGCTGGTCATATTTGTGTGTTTGTGCCTGGTAAGGTAGGAATTACCTCTGAAAGTAATTGGGGCAGCAGTGAAGTGTGACATCTCTCTGATCTGAGTGGATGTAACGGTTATAAATCCAGCTACATGAGCAGTTTGATATTTGTGTCCATGCATGTGTGTATGAATACACACACAAAGAGAGAGAGGGAGATGCAGGCAATGGCCACCAGTGGTACATACCATCAGATCAAGGGTGTACTTGTCTTCCATGTGAGGCAATTCATAAAACTGAGAAACTTAAATGGAGAAGTACAGGATTTCTCATTTTATGTGAAATGCTGAAGCATGTTAAAATCTCTACTGTATTAGTAATACACCAAAATACTTTTGTTATCTGTTTTAAAGCAATGAAGGCCAGTTTTGGGAACTTTTAGTGCTACAACTTCATCCCATTAAAGCATTAATGACGGTCCAGTCAGGGGTCAGGGCTCTGTGTAGGCAAATATTTCAATATCAAAGTGGAAAAACAACAATAAAAAAAATCTCCCTCCATGAACTGTAAGTAGAATAGAGGAAGCTATGGTGATGTATCTTGTTGGTTTGTGGACAGGAGATTGGTGCTTGAATTTCACCATCTTGGTTGTTTGGAGTCAGAAGTGACCATATTTGGATTTGCAGAGAGGAGTGAGGAGGCGGGTCTGACCCTTGAACCCAAGGACACTGCCCAATGTGTATGAGACTTAAGTTCAGTGCTGCTCTCATTGGAGACCTGACCTGTCAATCAAACCATCCCCACTCCTAAATCTTCCTCTTTTTCAAGACTAATATCTCCTTAATTATGACATCAGAATGACTTGTGTGAAAAAAGTATTGACTGAGTATTTCAGGATTGAAAAATGCAATTTTTGAATTTAAGTCAACTGGAGGCAGAGTTTGGGAACCAGGATCTAGACTGTATTGTCTAAAACATAAGCTTTAATAATAAAATAAAATACTAATAACAATAATTAATAATAATAAAATGCTGCTTACACATCAATGTGTTAGTAAAAACAATTCACGATTATATAGCAAGTATAACACACATTTTTCTGAATTATAAGTAGTTTAACTTATACTTTACATACATATAGTTAGCTTTCTTAGGCAACATCACATCCCTCCTGTTTTAGCTTCCCTTCATTTGCCTACTGTCCATTTTAGATTTGACTGATCACTTTTAAAGCTCGTCTGGGTCTTGCCTCCAGATACATGGAAGACTTGTTGACCCCGAATGAGCCAACCCGCAGCCTTAGATCCTCGGGTGGGTGGATGGGGCCCTTGTGATAGTTCCTAAGTATTGAAGCTCAAATCTAAGGAAAATGTTTTCTCCATCAGGTTCCTCGACTTTGAAACAACTGAGGAGATGAGGCAGCAGAGTCAGTGACGTCTTTAAAATGACTTCTTAAAATACATTATAACACACGTGCTTTTATGGACTTCACCTTGTAATGCTATATTTTCCACTCACTTTTCCTTTCTCTGTGTTATTGTTCATCACTTTCTTCCTGCTGCTTTCACCTCTTCTGGTGTGCTGTAGTTCACACTGTTCTACTTTGTTCTCCTCCATTTTACTTTGTTTTGTCCTGTTCTTTCTATTTGCATTCATTCTTGTTGCATTGTATTTTTTTGTTCTTTTAATCTATTGAATTTCATTGCGCTCTCACTGTCTAGTGTCAATGCACCTTGTAAACACCTTTTTAGCACTTAAGATAAAGTTATTTTGCTCCTAACAATTACATGCTTTCATTCATGTGACATCTTAATTACTGGACTTGTAACAGAATTTGTATTGCAGCATTACTATGTTCACCTGAGTAAAGCATTTGAAAACCTTTTCCATCATTGACAGCAGGGCAGAAATATAATTATTTAACTCACTGACAACATGGCGTCTTGTGACAGTGCCACATTAAAGCTACTGGGTTCCTCAGTACAACCCATTTCACTGCAAATATTTGTCATATTTATCAAGCTGCTAAACTAACAGAGGTGATTATATTTGAGTACTTACACTCTGCTTGACACTCTTTCAATGTAGGATGCCATTTTATTTCACAACCATATTAAAAACTGTATACAGAGTGCTACATATTTAACATTTATTTATCATTTACTGTGCAGTGAATAAGCGATAAAACATAATTTCAACAGAAGTTTTCATATTTAAATAACAGGATCATTAGTATCTGGGACCTTCATCAATACACTTGGAAAAATTCTCACCAGTGGCATCAAAGCAGTATTAGTTTGCCATTGACAACATATCCAAACTTTGCATTCAAAGATAAAATATTTAAACAGTGCGTCAATTACCGTTCCAATATATTCCAACAATTAAATGTACAAATTAATTATTGATGACAATTTATAGTTTTAATATGATCCACTGCATTACAGTCACAAAAGCATGAAACTTAAATGCCCAAAATATCACGTAGCTTAATAAAAGTTTTAAAAGGATTCATTAGGTCTGCTGAGAAAGGCCATCAGACCCTTTGAGATGTGGGCGTACCCTGAGAGAACGAAACCGTGGGACAACTTTCACACAATAGAGGAAACCCAGAACTAAACTCAAGTAGAGTTGGAATGGAAAATACGCGACTGTTTAAAAGACAATACAGTGAAAAGTGAAGTAAAAAAAAAGGTTAATTGCAACACAAGCAATATCAACAGTAAATCCTTAACTGATTAGAATTAAATGTTCTGTTGTTTAGGTCTGTACAGTAACGCCTTCGGAGATCTGTTTTTGTTTTTGTGTAATTCATCGCTGTGTTCAACCCAAAATCAGTTCTCACACACACACACACACACAAACATGATCAATGTGAATATGCAGAGAAGGGGACTGTGATGGTGGAGCACCTTTGTGTGTTCAAATGCAGTATTGCAGGTGAGAAGTGCTTTTCTCCAGTTCAAGCAAAAAGAGTGTGAATTAAGGTGAGGAGAAAAGCTCAAGGTGTGTACACTGATGACTGCAGCACATGTGTAATTCAGAGGATGTTGCACACACAAAACTGACGAGTAAAAATCAACAGCTAAAGGGAAGTGGACCTATTCCTTCTTGTTTGGGAATGTCATTTGATATGTATTGAACTCAGGCAGCTTTCATCCACTAGAAAGTTTGGCAAAGCTTTTTAGGTTATCCCTTTTCTCATTAAAAAAAAATAAAAAATTAACTACAATTTTCAGACAAAAGCTTTTTCTCTTGAAAGAATACACAAAAAATACACTTATTTTTTGAGGTTACTGTCATTTTCATAAAAGTAATTACCATGGCATAAAGTCCTAATTAACAGGTTATAGCTTGTTTGTTTTGTCTGCTTTTTTTTAAACAGATCAAACAAACAAGGTAAAACATTTCAATTACTGAGTTTTGCAGCTGTATGTAGGCCAATACCGTTACCTTTAAACAAAATCATCTAGTAGTTTCCTTTTTCTTTCCTGTCCTAATGCTAAACTAAGCTGGCAGGCTGCAGGTTCCTGCTTCACATGAGAGCAGTATCTTGTATTGGAACTCCCACACACAGTAAAATAAGCATAAATATATTTTAAAAAGTAGAACTATCCCTCAAAGATAACAATGTCATTATGCAAAGCAACATCAAACCATTCTCAAAAGCATCATGCTTCACGGTCAAATTACATTTAAGGCATTTTAAACTCCTAATATCATTTGTAAGTCTACAAGAATGTTCTGTGGATCATTCAGACTAAAAGCGAATAGTGTTGCCAAGCTCCCCAAAATGAGTGAAAATCAGTACCTAGGCTTTTTACATTAAAGTCAATAAATAAAAGAAATTATTTCAATGTGGAAATAAGAGAAAAACATTTATGTGCAAAGGTTTCCGTGGCCCTGCATCTAGTGCACCGTGCAAGATCAGACCATGTTGGTTTGGGTGTTAGGGCTGCGGCTCTGCAGGTCCTGCACCTGGTCCAGAACCCAGTGGATGTTCGGTCTCTCTTGGGGATTCGGCACCATTATGGAGCTGAGGAGTATCTGCAGGCCCTCTGAGTATCTGGGCAGAAGAAAATCCATATTTAGAAACCTTGATAAATGTTTATTAAACTTGAATGCAAGGTTGCATCAGTGACATCAATCACAGGACAGTTATTAGTATGAATTCTCTTGATTTTGTACAAAAAAAGTTCAACAACGATTAAGATTTCCACTCACAACAAAAACAACCTAAAATAAAACATTTTCCTCGACACGTGTATTGATTTTTTTTGTTGTTGTTGTTAAATCTTTGATAAGCTCGTACTACATTTAAGAGGCAAGAATTCTTCAGTTAGTTCTTTTGGCTGCTTTCATGTGTTAACTAGCTAACTACAGATAGTCTAGTGGTGAGTGTAACCAACCTGCAAGATGGTGGGATGGTCACTGGATTCTGGACAGCCAAAGCAACACTGTCCCCCCTCTGAAACACCATATCATACGGTCCCTCCAACATCATCATGCAGTAAAGCACACAGCCCAGTGACTGGAGGAGTATGTGAAGACCACAAAACAAAAGAAATAATTAGTTTCTGAAATGTACTTAAGAAAAAAAAAACATGAACAAACACAATAGTAATGAATACTACTAGGCTTTACCCAGATATCAGTACGCTCGTCTATAATGCAGTGGCTCTCTACATGGAAGAGTTCTGGAGCCCTGTAGGAAATGGTGCATCGCTGAGCCGCCCAGTCCTGTATGGTCATGGCCTCTCTGGATCCTCTAACCTGTAATAAATTCAGTTAATATGAATCTGCACAAGTTCTATGCACCAAGACAAACAAACAAAAATTATAGATTAAGAAACTTGGGAAACCTCCAGGCACTAAAAAGCAAATCCGACAATAATAAAAACAAAACAAAAACAAACAAACAAAAAAAAACCTCCTTTCTTGTTACCATAACTTTTTACTTTTAAGTGTCTATATTGGAGAAAGTATCCAGAAAGTGAACTGCTTTACTCTGAGAAACAAAAATCCACTTCAAGGATATGAAGCATAACAAGCTGAATGAGTTTCACTGGAATTAAAAATGTTATTCTGCCATCTAGAGGTGGAAATCCAGACCTTAATAGAAAATAGAATATCAAGTACGGTGGGCATACACTCTTAGACACATTATTTGTACAAAGGCTTAATGGGTTACAATTAAATGTGATGTATCATTTGGTGTTTTTTTTTTTACATCACTGGGGATTACAGATTTTTTTTGTTTTAGCTCGCTCAGATGTCGGTCTACATTTTAAGTGCTCTGTATTTCAGAAAATATTCATTATGTCAAATTACTTTCTAAATTTAGGAACATTTCCAATAAAATTGTACATATTCTTCAGAGGCCCTGTCCTCTTACCTCAATCCTGGCACGGTTCATCGAGCCCAGGTCCATCAGAATTGGCCTGTCATCCTCATCCAAAAGCACATTTGTTGGTTTCAGGTCTCTGTCAAATCATAGCACATTTGTTCAGATATAAGTGAATGTAAATTACAATACTTCTTTCAAGTGTAAGTATTAAATATGGCTAACATTAAAAATCCTAGCCAATTCTGGATTTCTCTGTCAAAGTAAATGTCATTAATGCACATTGACCAATCAACCACATGATGCAGAATAAATGTAGATAAACTATAACCTGGTGACCATGTAAAAAATTGCATCCGCACATTCTACAATAACAGTTTACTCTAAACTGGAAAACAAATTCTGTATGACAGTTAATATCAAAATATACAATTTCACCTCGTTCATAATACTTGCAATATGACAAAGAGCTGCAAGTCTCACAGTGGTAAATTTCAAAATACTCCAAACTAGTGTAAGAGTCTTTCTCCTATACATGCACATATTTTTAGTGTGTATGCATAGAGGAATTACCTGTGTGCATAGCCTTTTTCATGAATGACCTTGAGTCCAGTACAGATGCCATGAAAGATATGTAAAATCTGTCTTTCAGGCATGGAGCTCCCCTTGTCTCGTAGCTTCTCCAGAACACACCACAGGGTTCCTTTCTGGTCACATAACAAGCACACAACACATCAGAATAAGATCATTTCCCACTTGATTATTCTAGTTATGCTAACGGCTCCAACCACTTACTCTAATGTACGGCAGAAGTAACCAGGCTTCACTCTTGAATCCGAGCTCAACAGCTTTGTATGCAACCAGACTCAGGATGTTGGGGTGATTAAACATCTGATGCATCTCAATCTCCGTTTCAGCCTCTTGGCAACCTTCACGGTCGTGGCACAGTATCCTCTTCAGGGCATAGAAGCGGCCATCCTTTACCCCTTCCACTAAATCAACATTACTGAAGCCACTGAAGAGAGGTCACAAAGAGAACAGAGTTTGAAAAGAGCACATGATTTCAAATTGGACTTTTAAGGATAAGGGTGATGATGTTTTTTTTGTTTTTTTTAATTACAAACAAAATAAGATTTTAGCATTTCTGCAGCTAGTCTAAAGTTCTCAGTTCCAAACTCATTAAAGCCTCCTGATAATTTTTAATGACTGCATCAAGACAGCATATGCAGGACTAAATAAAAATAACATTTATTGACCATATCCCTAGTCCTGAGAGAAGGTGCCACCTAGTGAGGCTCTGTGGTGTCTTTGTACAAGTTTGTGGACAACAAAGCTAAATGATGCTCAAATTCTGAGGACAATATTTACCGGATCACTAAGTTTTTGGGATTAGTTGAAAATAATTAAACAACGTATCACCACACTTAATCTTAAAGATGGAGCAAAATCACAGTGTAAAGAGAAATATCAATATAAAGTCTATAGGTTAAATACACAGAATGTAAACATGCCATCTTACCCTTCAGCTAGTTTCTGGACAAAGTAATATTTTTTGTTGTCAATGGTGACTGAGCCACGGGAGCATATACACAGGGTCTGTCCCATCTTGACTGGTACATTGTTTAACAGCAAGCTTTTAAGGGCCTGGGAGATGTAAAACAAACAAAAGTTATTTGTGACAGGAAAAATAGAAAGTGATACAGATGTTACTTACTTACTGCCGAAATACGTTTTTTATTGTAAGCAAAACTAAGGGATGATAGATTAAAAAAATAATACGTTAAGACAGCTACCAAAGTGTCAGACAACAAACATGAACAGTTTCGTGGGCTAACAGTACAACAGTGTGTAACGTAGCTAGGCAGAGCAACTTTCAGGCTAACAACAGACAAAATACAACAATAACGCCGATTTTTAACGTTAGCTTGAGTCGCTGCGTAACTTCAACTAACTACATTAGATAATGGGGAGCTTTACACAACCCTAGGGACACTAAAACCGGTGAAGTAACGTCTTTATTCTTACCAGCTTTCTCCATACCAAGTTAGCTTAACGCCATAGTGCTCAGTTTTCTTCTTCTTCGTTTGGTTTCATTGGCGGTTGATGACTAGCTTGACAGGTGCATTACTGCCACCTACCACCTACTACATGCTGCTGCTGCTGTTGCTGCATCTTCATCTTCATCTTCATCTTCATCATCATCTTCTTCTTCTTCTCCGTCTTCTTCTTCTTCTTCTTCCTTTATAAACCTTGTACCAATTCAACGTGGCAATTCAACATCTAGCGTGTCAGTGTGGTACACATTGGAAGGGAACATACCAATAATATCAGATGAAAACACAAACTTAAAAAATAAGTCTTGGAAATAAATAATCAATAAAATAAATAAAAATACCATTGCACAAGTGATAAATTCAAGCATTGATTTCCATGGGAAACCTGCTGAAGCATCTAATATAATTTTGTGGCTTTGATGTCTTCAATCAGTCTCAGGGACTTTAAGTATAGTTTAAATTCATTTACAAAAACAACAAATTTGCGGGATGACTTCATAATTCTAGTTTTGTGAATAAAACATTTGGCGAGACATAAAATGACATTTCAGCAGAATTAGACGTCTGGAGGATCATACCAAATGTTATTATTTATTGAGCTAAAACTTGGGAGTGCTGTGATCTGTTGTTTTATTCAGTTGTGAACGTCAAAAAATACACCACATTACACGAAAAAAAAGGTCCATAGTTTTAACTTCATTAGGCTACCACAAAATGTACAGTTATTATTATTATCAATGCCAAATCTCAACTTGTGTAAATTCCTAGAGGGGTAGATGTTATTCATTATTTTAAAGTGAGTTTCTTTAATTTTAGGAGGTATGGGGAATTTCATGAAATTTGTTCTAAAATTAGCCTATTAATTGAAGATTCATCAAACCTTTGTAATATATTATTTTTGTTTTGTCTGAAATGATTAGTACACTTTTTGTCCAGGATTGAAATCCTTCTAATTGACAGTGCGGTCCGTTACGGTTGAATAGAGTGGTTTACTAAAACATTTTTTGTTAAAAAGACAAATTCTTGAGGCAGCGTTTTATGTAAATTAAAAAAGACTGAAGGGGTTGAAATTATGTTTCGGACAGAAGGGAATTTTAAAAAATGTACTCAGTAAAGGAATTTTAGAAATTTCCCTTCCCTTCCCGATTCAGTATATATCTGTTATTCCACAGTACAGTTGTGTGGGGAGAGAAATTGTGTAGTTATATGTAACCATTTCCAATACAACCAAGTCGTCTTCTTCTTCTTCTTCTTCTTCTTCTTCTTCTTCTTCTTCTTGTAGCAACGTAAGAAGCCGGTGTGGCCCACAGCGCCACTAGAAGACTCGGTGCACAAACTAGCAACTGTGATAAGAAAAACGATGGCGGATTATCAGCGTAACAGGAGGGGTTGCACCGACGACGGAGGTGATATTAGTGCCGTTTTAACGTTTAAAATATGGTTGACATATGACCAGTGTTTAGCTTTAGCTTGATTTGCTGTGTATCTAGTAAACCTGGCCCCAGCTAAGAAGAAACGTTGGTGGAACTTTACTGAGTTAACTTGATGTTAGCTCTGCATCGTTAGCTAGCTAATGCGAAGTAACAGTTAACGTTACCCATTTATCAGTGAGCTAACGTGGACTAAAGGTACTGCTAACATTATCCAGGTAATAAAGCTAAAGCTTGCTTGCCGTAGACAGGGTTTGCAGCTCGGTCTGTGGTGTCTTGCTCATTTGACGTTAGCCTAGCTAGTGCGAAAATTGCTAACTTAAGCTAGGTAGCACATTATCCACCATTAGCAGCTGTTAAGCACAGCATACACTACTGGCAAGTTAACAGAAACTCTGGTACTATAGGTCGTTTTTACACAGTCAGTCCCCAGGTGGACTTACAAAAAGCAAGTTAAATTTAGAGTGGAAACTAAGTTACTTTTGGTGCGTTGACGGCTAGCCACACAGGTAAAAAATGCTAGCTTTTATTATTCCCAGTTCCCAGAAAACAGTTGTTCACCTTGGTGAGTTGTCTTGCCTCAAGCAGGGCCGCAGGAGGAGGGAGGCAGAGTGAAAACTAAGCCTGTCTCTTGTAGCACTATGGGAGGAGAAGGGACGGCAGTCAAACGCACATCTCAGCATCTCTCCTCTGAAGATGAAGATGAGTCCTCAGCAGACCCACCAGCACCTCGCAAAGTCTCCAAAATAGGCTTTAGCATGAGCAGTCAGATGGGGAAGAAATCAAACCCTATATCTATCAAACTTGGAGCAACAGTGAGTGTGTAGCATTGCACATTATTTTCATGCATGATTGATTGTTAATAAGGTTTATGTTCATTATAAAATGTGTTGTGCACAGCAAGCTTAGGGCACTGAATTGTAAATGGACAGCAGGCCAAGAGGTGTACACACATTAATTGAATGTTAACTCGAAACAAATATTTTATTTTGCTAAACGTTCCATCCTCCAAAACTGTTCTAGAAACCTAAAGAGACTGCGCCATCACTTCCTCCTAAAAAGCCAGGGCTGGCATCTGTTTTCAATGAAGATGATGATGTAAGTTCACATGCACACAGCCGTGTCATGATATTACAAATGAAATGACAACAGATGTAAGACTGACTTTAATTGTCTCTTGCCATGCAGAGTGAACCAGAGGAGATGCCTCCAGAAGCAAAGATGAGGATGAAGAACATTGGCAGGTATACACATGAAAATAATAATCTTTTTAAATTAATTTGCATATTAGGTCAGTTATCTAACATATAATTATCTAACATGCTTTTTTAGGGAGACGCCAACATCTGCTGGACCGAATTCCTTTAACAAGGGCAAGCAGGGCTTCTCAGATCATCAAAAACTTTGGGAGAGAAAACTGAAGGCCCAAGCAGACAAGCTCTAAATGGCAAAAACATGTTTTGCCACAAATGGATACATTTTGTACAGGTTAAACATGTCAGTTATCTGTGAAGGCTCAAATCATTCCTCACTGTCACATTGTGTTTTTACAGTTTGACCATAAGCTTTGTGGACATGCAGTGACGAATACTTTAAGCCTTCTGTGATTGTGACTGAACTTGCCTTTACATTTCTAACCACTACTGGCTGATTATAACTAACAGGAGCGAGTTATCAGACTGTAAAGTCTCTGTATGAGAGGTGTGGACCGGTGGTAAATAGAAGGGAAGGATACATTTGCAACAGTTGCTTTTTGTCAGCTAAAGAAAAAAGTCTAGCATTTTAAAAACCTCTTTGCCCCTTGTGTGACATACTCGTTCTTGTCTGAAGCTGGTTAGGTGTGGTCCCGAGCCAGTGTGTTGCTTGTCTTATTGTGTAAAAATGTACATAGAAGTGACAGTGTTTTATTTTGAAATCCACAAAGTGAAGTGTGAGTTTGAATGTTACCTTCTGTTTTCACCAGCTGTGCCATTTCAGAGGCTGTCTGTTTGTTTTCGTGTTTTGTATTGGGTTTGTTTGAGCCTTGTGCAAGTATTTCTGTTGTTTTTTTGTTCACGCAATACTGGATGCTTCTCTGAATCTGGCAAACCTGCGGTAGAAATAGAGTTGAAACAATTTTATTTCCAGATTTGATTTTGTAGTTTTTAGTTGGAAACTGTGTGAAAATTTAACTCATACACAAATTATATATATGGATACTAGGAGTCTGGTGACAGTCATATTCAATCTTCTCTGGGTGGTTAAAATATGGGTTAGCAGTGACGAGGCATATTTACAAGCTGTTTTTATTGCGACTTCATAAGAAATATATCTTCAATCCTTTTATTTCAGATAAATGTCAACGGCTTATCCTGTACTGGAAACTCCTGCCCTGATCAGAAATGTAAATTTTAAATCCCTCTGTTGGTTTTGTAACTGCTGTACAGACACCCCCAAATGAATTACATCAACTACTACAGTCTGTTTTCATCAATCTGAACTCTTAAGTACATATTTCAAAAATGTGGATATGTTTCATGTCAAATGTTTATTGCTGATATGTTGGCTTTAACAGAATTAATGGATAACTCCTCTCCATGGAAGTAGCCACGTAAACACTAAATAATTTGGATATTTGGATATAATAATTTGGAGACAGGCTCTATACTTTTTTTTAATGTTTTAAACTGTAGAGTTGATTGGAATTTGTGATTTCTGACAGTTTACTTGACAGGTTATTTTTGGTACAATGGAAATCAACAAACTATGGTGACTCCCCCTCCCCTACACTGAAAGTAAATTTCACATATCTATCATCATGGAAATTTCCTTAACACATTTGTTCATCTTGCACTTGCCTGCAAGCAGTGTCGGTGATGAATGTAGTTACACAAGTTTCATTTCTGCATTATAAATTAAATAAATGTACATCATGAGAAAAAATATTAGTGGTAACATAATCTAATCACTGGTGCTGAGTGAGTGAAAGTAGCCTTGTTCCCTGTGATGGGGCATGACTTTCTTTAAAGATCTCCAGAAGTTACCAGTGCCTCTGTCAGGTTTGCCTGAGCTCCAGTCCAGACTCGGCAGCACCCTCAAGGCCCTTTGGACAAGTGTGGGCAGCGGGGGATCTGGCTGGATGATGGCTGCTGAAGGTGTACTGGTCCATATTAAAAGAAGTCTGAGGGAAGAGTTTTGCAGCAAAGCCTAAAGATGTGGAAAAAGTAGCCAATCATAAATGACTGAAAATAGATGAAAACAGTAACAACAACAACAAAAAACCTGTTAATAGTGGTTTGTTAAAAAAGGCAAGATCAACATCTCAACCTAGAAACTTGACTCAAACGGAGAGCACCTGTGGTATTGCTTATGGTTTGTTCTACATTGCAGTTGTAGATGGGTTTTCCCACCAACCACACAGCTACTGGTTTTAGTTTACATCAGTACAGCATTTTTATTGCATTCAGGCTGTGTGTTGGTGGGAACTCCAACTGTTAGGTCATATTTTACATTTAAAAAAATATAGGGGAAAATACTGTTGAAAGTTTGAAGAAGAATCTGAAAGGAAATTGTGAGAAAAGTAGTGTGTCACTAAAGTAAAGGTCATTTGTACAGACTAAAACAGTCCTCTAGGCTTAGTTATTTTGTCTAGGAAGAAAAGTCAGTTTCTATTTAAAAAAAAAAGAACAAGAACAAGTATCTTCTGGGTCAAAAGAAGACCAATGACTTTCATTTGTTCAAAAAAAATAGTGCGATTACAGTTTGATCAATTAACTAAAAGTGTTGACTGTGGACAAGGCTCTGGTAAATACTGTCACTCCTGCTAATTACAGTAGCTAGGAACCTCATCAAGGTATACACACAGAAAGTCAATTTTCTAAAACGATTTAATTTTGTTTATTTTTTTCAAACAGACTATCAATTTTAAGCTTCTTGTCTTGGTCGCTCATGTTAATATAATACATACAGCGTTAGAAGAACACAAAAAGGCTTCCATACTGCAACCAGTGTGACCATATTAAATTGAACTCTTTAGAATATTTTTAAAGTTAATAAATGTAACTTGATGAGCCATGCATACATACTGGGCAGATATAAAAAGACACATTAAGCAGTGTCCTTGGGTTCAAAGGTCAGACCCTGGATCTCCCCCACTCCCCTCGCTTCATATACAAATGAGGTCATTTCAACCTCCACAAAAACAACATGGCGACATTCAAATGGAAAACCCCTGGCTGCCAAACAGGTGACAGCACATTAGCTTCATCCATTCTCTATACAGTCAATGATTACTCATCTACTTTTGTAGGCTTACCTGGACTCCTGATTCCAGTACAAACACAGCACTGGTATTGTTGAGGTAGTCAGCTGACAGGATGCATATAAGCATACGGCTTCTCTTTATTGCAAGGACCACATCATTTGTATACGCTGCAACACACAACAAAAACCATCAGGAGTCTTTATGAGCAACACACACACACACAACATTACACACACGCTTGTTCCTCTGACCTCCTCCAGGAAGCACATCCCTCTCCAGCAGACAGAGGCGATACCCCCACTGATCCTCCAACACTTGAGGTAGCAGCACTTCCAGGGGTCTCTGGGTGGCTTCACCTTCCTCTGAGTTCAGCAGGTTTGTGTTAGGTGGAACTGCTGCCAATAAAAGAAACTGAATTTACTTTGTTACATGAAAATGAAATCCAAATAAAGTTACTATGTATATAGGTCTACCTTCTTCATTATCATTTGATCTTGATCTGGAGGAAGGCTTTAAACCTGCTGAAGGGGGACTCGACACGAATGACAGGAGCACATCAAACTCTTTCTCATCTGGCAGGTGAGGGAGGATGTGAAAGACAATTTGGACACCAAAACGTTAGAGATTTAAACCTGGCCTCTGAGTTTATAGTTTATAGTTTGTGTGTGTATGTGTGTCTCTCACCTCCTTTATATTTTCCAAATTGGAAGTAGGATCTGTAAATAATCTGTATTTCCAGCCATTTCACATGTACAATGATTCCCAGCCCAGCAATCAGCAAGAAAGGCCCAATGGGATACCCAACCAGCCATGGCCATTTTACTGAAAACAGGTCCAGAATACACTGTTAGGTTGTGTTGTGTCTCTAAAGCAACAATTATTGACTTGACTTCAGGTATAAATTCAGAATTACTAGATGATATGGCAAACTTGTGAGAAAACATTCACTTATATACACATCAGTAGGCACTTAGAGTTGTGTTCATCTCGATTTGATGAATGTGAGTCCAGTGGGCGTTGCCCTTGCCTGTCTGTCATTTGATGATGGGTATAGTAGTTCTACTTTTATATATTAGGGACTATAAAACAAAATAATTTTTTGGGACAGTTTTATTTATTTGTTACAGTTGGTGAGCAAAACTATGCGTGAATGTGTATTTTGAAAACCCAGGAACCTCAAAGTGGGTCAAACACTGGCCTCTTTTCAGACACAGAAGTACAAATAGCAGCTCTGACAGACCACAGGTTCACAGCTTTGTGCACCAGTGACTGATGCATCCAGCTGCATCAGTCACTGGATTGAAGCTGTTTGCCTCCATGCATCAACTGGCAGAACTCTGTGCTATAAAGGATCTACCCTGTTCAGGTATCTGATGCTCAGAACCTGGAAGCACCTTCTCTTAAAGTTTACTTTATTCTTACCTTATTTACAATTTGACAAAAATATACTATGAATAAAACAGGTAGACATGAAGGTGACATGAAAAATAAACAACAGTACCTTTCATTTTCCTTTTGAGCTTGATTGTGCCCCTCTTGTTTCCAACAATATTACTGGCAATGCAGGTATACGTGTGGTTCAAGTCCTGTGGCCTGACCTCCTTTATGGTTGCAGTCTGTATGACCTCGAACTCATCTTGCACTCTCTTCTGTCTGAGTCACAGAAAAGATTTTAGCGTCTTTGTGACCTAAATCAAATTAAATCTGTTATACTTACGTTCATGAATTTGACCAATAACTTTGCAGCTTTGACTTACTGAGGCTTCTCCATGTGTAATAGAGTCATGTTCTCCATATTGCCGCCATAGTTCATGTACCACTGCATCTTGGGTAAAAAGTTTATTTCAAAAGGGAAATAAACCTTACATGTCAGAGTGTGAAGCTGACCTACGATGAGTAAAAACAGTGATTAACAACAGCCTTTTAAGAGTGGTACATATACATAAGAGTAGTAACCTGTGCTGTATGTTGTCTTTCATGCTAGTTTGAAATATGCTTAAGGAAGTCATTCAAAGGTCAGTCCATCACATTTTGAGTTATTTCAGATATCTAACATCAGCAACATGTTTATGGTTAAATTCAATACAAGTCATTATCAGAATGACATGTTTGTAGGTTCCATACAATTATTTTTCATGATTATGTCATATCACATGCGAATACACTTACCAAGCTCCACTTCATCTACCGTGTTGTGATCAGGATGTACAATCCTGGGAGGTGACCGTGGGATGGACTGCGCTGTGTAGGGGATAAGGTCACATATTTATTCTCTGGGAAAACACTTCATAATGGCAGCAATCCTAGCTCCTTTACACCTGCACTACGGAAACAGTCACACCCGAGTAAATAAAAAACATCTGTAAAGCTGAATGCCTCAAACTTCATGGTGCACTGAAATGGGGGGAACTGTGTATGTAAAGTGCTGTAACTGTTTTTTTGTTGTTGTTGTTTTTAAACTTGTCAATCCAAATGAAGAACATGTGTCTTTGAGTTGGTGCTGTACATACGAAACAAACAAAAAGTAAAAAGTAACAGGGTTCTGTCATTTATCAGGAAGACATTTTGAAATTAGTCCTCCAGTCTTTGGCAACCTAAAATGGTCAGCAGTCATCTGTGGACAGCAGGTGTCTGTGTATAATTTGGAAAGCTCCTTTAGAGTCAACTGCCAGCT
Organism: Pseudochromis fuscus; assembly: GCA_900323345.1. NCBI lineage: Eukaryota > Metazoa > Chordata > Actinopteri > Pseudochromidae > Pseudochromis > Pseudochromis fuscus. Next base: position 23,358 of record OOFC01014738.1, read on the forward strand.
CTGTTATGCTGCGAAGTGATTCCTTTTCTGTGTTTGCTCCACATTTGTAACAAATCTACAATGATCCTTGGATCTGGATGTGAGTTTTTTATTGTCATTTTGTTTCCCTGCCCTTGTGTATGCTGTTGCTGTCTGTGTTGGTTTGTGTGTACGTTCTGTGTGTGGCCCTGCTCCTGCTCGCCAGCCTTTCCCAGAACATTCAGTGCAGACGCTACGGCAATGACTCTTGTTGAGGATAGTCTCTGAGCTCTAGTATTTCTAGTTACTTTGGTTCTCTCTGTTGCACAGACACTAATCAGTCAGTGCAATAAATCTCCTGAAGCCTTAGTATTCACACTACAAAATCACAAACTGAGGAGAAGGGAGGCTTGATTTTTAGTCCTGAAAGTGTTTTTATTCAGTGTCTACCTTACATTAAACTGTAGTGAAGTTAAATATGACTTATTTATTTGTACTCCATGATTTGTTTAATGTAGGAAATAAAATCCCTTTGTAAAACAGCCTTTCACATTTGACCCAATTGTAATATGAAATGTACAGTAGTTGTTGGGTTATTTATTTATGTAACTTGAGGTCCTATTTATTTTAAACATTGCCAGATAGAGCAATGATGGCATTAATCTCACAAACAGATCAGACCACTGGGCTGTGGAGGAAATCCTGTGGTTTCTGGGTTGACAGCAAAATGTGAAGCTGTTTCGAGAGTGGGTGGTTAAACATCTGTGAATAACATTTATTTCATCTTAGTTCATGGCACTTTTTTGTCAGTACTCAGTAGTGAAATAATAAAAATCAATATCATCTGTGAGTTTTGTTGCAAACAGGAGGTTGTATAGTTTGTAATAAAAACATTTAAATGGTGGATTGTCTTGTAAGTGGACATCCCTTATTCTATTCATGGATTTTCTTGTTGTTTTCTTGTTCATTGCTTCGCACCATGGAACCAGTTTTGCTGTGTTTTTAATAAAGTTATGTGTATAAATCGTTATCTTTAAATCTGATTTGATTTGATTTATAAAATTAAGAGATTTCCACATTTGTATTTTTAAATCAAGGCACCTCCCATATTTACAACAGCTTTCTTTTTTCTTTTCTTTAAGAAACTTCTATATTTTACACTAATGTTGACACAGCTCTGTATAAACTGACTACAACAGTCATTCAATTCAATTCAATTCAATTTAATTCAACTTTATTTATATTATAGATCACTTTAAAAGACAGCATGGTCAGCCAAAGTGTTGTACACAAGCATAATTCAATTCAATTTGGTTTCATCCAATTGTGTTACTATATCTAGTCATCACTACTTCTCCAGCTTTCAGCTGTCTTAATCAATAAACTCTAATAAAATGACAAAAAGACACAATTGTTGTGACATGCTACATTTTGACAACTGATGTGAGGTTGCCTATAATAACTAAATATTTTAATGAAAATATTATTAATAGCGACTATAATAGAAAAAGTAATGTGTGTCTTTTTGAAGAATTGCACATCTGAGGGTTGAAATAAATCCCTTTTACCATTTAACCATTTAATGACCTTTACAACAAGCAAAGAATCCCTTGTCGGCCATGTTGAATATTGGAGCGTTCAGAAAAAAATGTGGTAATTGTAGAGACATGGCAGCAGTTTCAGTAACTAATGGGTGTAATATTTACCAAACACACATGTCCTGCTGTGATCTTTTTTGTGGTGAATGTTGGTGCTGTCTGCTTTCAGAGTCTGGATCAGATTCAGACTCAAACATATTCAATTTGACAAGTTTGAATTTCCAGTCAATAAAGTTCCTTTGTATGTTTACAGTCAACTGTTAGAGAGTCAACTGTTATTCTCCCTGACACTAGCCAATCAGAAGAAACTGGGCCCTGGAGAAGGCAGAGAGATCAATGGTAAAACTAGTTTAGATGAGGCCAAGACTATAAATATGAAGCTGAAAATGGACAAAATAGGTCCTTTAACATGTATACTCAAGGCACTACTGACTTCAGGGTGGCAATGAGAGAAAAGGGATCAAATTCATCTTTTACCAACTATTAATAAATGTAGTGCCAATATGTGTTTTTGAAAATGATTTTTTTCAGTGGCTGAATGATGGATTTGACCTGCTGGAGACATGGTGGAAGTCTTTGTGATTATTAAAATATTTCAAACCACCAACTATCAGATTGACATTGCCATCCCTGGAGTCACACCACTTGCATTGGGTGGTCGTGTAAACATCTTTTAACCTATACCTTGTGGTCCTGATCTATGTGTAATTACACATAGATCAGGGACATGGCCCTACCATAGACTGTATATAGAAATGGACAAAGCAACCTGGTGTCAAAAATGAAGCCAATGTGGAAAAAAATGCAATATTTCTGACGGCCAAAAAACTCTGGTTCCAATTGACTTAAATTAAAAAATGGTTATTTTCAATCATAAAATTCTCAGCAATACATTTTTTCCACAAGTCTGATGTCATGAGTTAAAGTCAAGTCTTTTTATTTGTGACCTGGTGAAAAAAAAAATCACTCATTGGAAACCAGCCCTGAACTCGAGTCTCACTCACATTGGACTGTGTCCTCTGGTTCAAGGGTCAGACCTGGCTCCTTACACCAACATGGCCATAATCCAATGCCAAACGCCTGCTTTCAAAATGTGAGTCCAAAAACCAGCGAGCGACGTCACGTTAGCTCCATCCATACTATTTACAGTCTATGGTTCTAACATAAAAAATAACTGACTTGGGGAAGAAAACAACACCATTTATTTTTGTGTGTCAGTTGTGAATTATTAAACATAGCACTTACGAATGACTGTGACGTTAGCAGCCCTCCTGAAGGTCCACGAGACACCGTATTCAATTATTTTTCTGTCACAGAAATATACACCAGCATCACGTTTGAAGACTTTGCAGAGAGTTAACTCCGCCCCCTTTTCACAGGAGGGTCTGCGCTGCTCAGACACAGCTCTGTTTCCCTGTAAGAAAGCACACATCTGAGTTTATGCTGTGATTCAGATGTTTCCTTAATGAAGTGATGCTTGTGGAGGTTTTTCACCTTGTACCAAGTGACAACTGCTTTGTTACTACTGGTGAGGCCGGGGCAAAGAACTTCTCCACCTTGACCCTCAAACAGGATTGTTCTGCTCTCCTGATGTTGCTCCCTGATATTCTCCACCACCTGTAGATGCAAGACCAGCTTGCTGCCACTGGGCAGCACACACCTCAATACTTAACAGAAGTCTACGCAGTAAAATGCCCTTTACAGACAAAACATTAGAATTTGCCTTATCGAATAACCCAAAAATAGTGTCTATAAATAATATCATTATAACTTCTGAAAGGATAAGTTGCACTATAGCATTTTTTCCAGCTGTAATCATTGTTACCCTCAACATATTATTATGTACATAAAACCACTTAATTATATGTCTTAATTATAGGCAGAAACTAATGTAATTCACCCTCCATTATCTGTGGGGCAACTGTGGAAATGTGTGTGGTCACTGACCTTCAGAAGCTACATTGAAAACATGGAGCTTGAATCAAATTATGTGTCAGACATTTTTTCTTCCTTCTTAAAAATACTTAACCAGTATATCATCTTGTGATTACACTCATGAACAAGTGACCACTACAATACCCCCCCCCCAAAAAAA
>OOFC01014743.1:0-19139 GCA_900323345.1 Pseudochromis fuscus
ATAAATAAACAAAAATATAAAGCTAATGCATGCAGTTAAATATGGCACCATCATTTATTTACAAAAAGAGCTTGAATTATTAATCAAAATGTACATTTAATACATTTTTCAAACTTTCTTTCATCTTCTAACAACCTCTCATTTTATATTTCATAAGAATACATTTACACACTCTATTGCTCAAACTTTACACATAATTCAGACTCCACATGGACTCTGCTTTTTAGCACGTCACCGTCAGAGTGGAGGCTGACGCACTGTCTGAGAACACTGGGCTCACAGCTCAATGACTGTCGGGTGCATCCTGTGCGTGATCAGCAGTTTGAATTGGATGTGATGATGGGATATGGATATGATTGGATGTGATTATTATTATTGTTTATCTTAATGAAAAAATACCTGTTTTGGGTTCAACAGAAAAATATGATTTTGCTCAGACAAGAACAGAGAAAATAAGTCTCGAAAATACTTAATAAATGAAAAACATTATCAGCCTGACTGTGAACAATAGTGGATTTGTCTGTAGGTGTATAGTACAATACAATGTAACATCAGAGGTCTATATTTGTTCTCTTTCTCTCATTGTATATAGTGATTGATCTGATGTGACTTATTGTTTATTTTATTTCTTAAATGAAGCACCTCTCAGACACATGATTGAACTTTATTGTGAAATTAAAACCTTGCATCTTGAATTCTGGGGTCAGTACTGAGCTGACTGTGATTGAAGAGTTTTGATAACAAAGTATCAGTATATTGGTGCATGTTTTAATGATTTGTTAATTTACATTTTGACTTTGATGCTCATTTCACTGTTTATGTGCTTGGACACTTGTATTCATGGGTAATAAGTTAATAACAGATGGACCTGGACTGTTAATATTTGCTGAACAATTGAGCTTTAAACTTTGATGTGATGCTGCGATTGTTCATCTTGTGGTCATTTTTTTCTCTTTGTGAACATGTGATAAAACTCACTGACTCAAAGCTGTAATTCTACCATCTTATAATGAATTACTGGTTGGGGTGAGCTTTTATCTCTTGGGATATTTATGATCTTATATATTAACAATTTATTCTTTTTTGAGGTTTTGTTTAATACAGAAAATTAACGTGACTCGAATCATGAGATGAAAATAAATTGTTGCCCACAGACCTGCTAAACATACTAACAGAGGAACAATGTGATTCTCTTAAAGATCTGAAACCGTATGAAATAAATATGAAAAAATGCATGTGAGTGCTTTTAGTGAGAGACAGCAGAAAGCCACAGTGAAGCTCAGCTCTCTGTGGAACAAACAATGCAAAAAAAGACAGTTTTTAATGGCGAGGTGAGCTGAGGGCGAGATGCCCATGCATGCATGAACTTCCTCTGTTTCTACACCTCGTCGGTGCATTCCTCCTTGTCGACAGGCGGTATTATTTATAACCCCGTCCTCCTCCTAAACAGAGGAAAGAGGAGGGCTCCATACTGCGGGGAATACATTAGTAAATATGAAGAGTCACCAGAGACAGGACATTTCATGGATCAACAGGAACCGCAGATACTAAAATGAGTTGAGAGCTGCTCGGCTGGGGTATGCACTCCCTCCTCTAGTGCATCAGCAGCAGAGAGGGAGGTAGGGAGGGAGGGAGCCGCTCTGGCTCTTCTTAAAAGTACCTCAGGAGCGCTGCTTAGACATGCTGTATGTTTGGCCTGAGTTACAGTTTGCCTGAGGGTTTACAGTCATGACCCAGAGAGAGTCATCTGAGAGGGACACACTTAGAGAGGAGGCTGGATGACGTGACCTGAAATCTGGATCTATATCCCAACTTACTCATTTTCACATCACAATTATCACTTTTATTATCAAACATGCACATTTATTCAGGTTTTTTAATGTTTGTTTCCCTTTTAGACATTTTAGTTGAAATGTGTAAAACACTTTGATTGTACATAAAGTGCAGTTTATACATAAATCTAGCTTATGATAAACAGTTTTAACTGTAATTAACAAAACAAACACTAATTTTTTTATTAGTACTATATTTTTTTGTATTTTGGACTTTGAGATATTGGCTATAACCAGCTTGACTTGACTTATCTAGTATCTGTGTAATATTTCTGGTTGACTGTTTTATTGCAGAGTGGGATTTCTACATGATTCTGAATCACTTAAATCAGATATGTTGGTCCAAAACATCCATGTCTGTTTTGTCATGTTATCTTATTTAGTAATATTCTCTCAGCTTAGTTTGATGATACAAAACTTAAATTCATCCAAATCAATCAACACTGCTGTTGGATCAAACACTTTGTTAGATTCTTGTTTACATGGTGGATTTAGTCTTTGAATGTGTATTTTCATTATTTCAATATCAGTTTTACTCATTTAAAATCATATTTTATTAAAAGCTTTTATAAGGCTTTCCTCTGATAGCATTATTTAATTAAAAAATTATGAGGAAATACATTTTTAAATTTTCAAAATAATTCTCAGTGTATGTAAGTGTATGTTTTTAAAAGCTGTGTGTGTTTCACTTACAGTTCAAATTCTGCTCATGTTTATTTATGCTGGGTCCTTTTTAAGATTTAAACTAGTGGGGACAGACACCTGAGCGTAGCACTTCTTCATGACACATTGATTTCTCAGCAGTTTCAATCACTAACTACGCTGACGTCCTTAAACCATGTAATTAAAATGAAATATGAGACAGTTGTTGGGATCGGATTCCTTCTTTATTCTTCATATTTGTGTCGCAGTTTCACCTAAATCAGACCAAACTTGAGCCAAAAGAGGATGCTCAGGCACATCCCCGGTTTGAAGATGCCCTCATGTAATGCCTGTGCCTGTTTAGATAAACTAATGAAAGTGCCTGGAAACATAGTGAGCAATGAAAGCAGACAAGATGGAAGCATCTGTCAGTGTCTGTTCACTGTCTGAGCTCAGAGCCGCAGCCCCAGAGCTACTGTGACGTCCCGATCCTCCTCAAACTTCATGTCTATGTTGATGTTAACTAAACTAAAGCATGTGAAGTTTGCCCCGCTACTTAAAACATCAAGGATGTCATGTCCGATGTCATACAAACAAAAAAAAATTGTCTTAACGGCATGAATAACAGCCCACAGAGTGTTTATTTTTGAAGCTAATGGCTTTTAATGTATGTTATAAATATTTGAATTATGCCTGGCTGTAAATATTTCATGTGTGATTTTAAGACTTTAAACATTAGTCTGTCCTTCATAAGAACCACGGCTCCTGTACTGTTTTCACATTTTATCGGCTGTTTGATGTTGATGTGATGAAATTTTTAAAGGTGCGTGGCAGCGCTGTGTGACATAAACAGTACGGGTCATCAGTTAAAACACATGCAGTGCAAAGGGACATTAAAATTAATATAAGATCAGGGGCGTTACTGAAAAATACTGGTGCAAAACAACAAGAAAGTTTAGATTTTATATAAGATATTTACCACTAACTTCATTTTTAACTAAACTTGACACTTTAACCTTGTAAAATTGATGATTTTTACTATTTAGGGCTGTGGAAAAGGTAATATTTGGACACTGTGTAGCCTGATTATTCTGACTTGAAAGGGAAATGTATCTCATTTGGCGTCTTCATGCGAGATGTTAGTGAAGTGGAAAAACAGCAGGAATGAAACACTGATTGTCTGATTGTCTCATGAATATATAATGAGCCATTTATGACTAAACTGTCCTCGCGGCAGCGGTAAAACACGGCAATCTTATTAACAGATCATCGCCGTCAAGCTCTCTCATGTTCAGGCAGAGTGAACAGCAGCGGGCCTTAGTAATTATTAAATGCTTTAAGTGCTTCGTGTAATACTTGTGTATGTATTTTGCATAAGTAACGCGCGGCTGTCATGTCGGTGGGTGAGAGTGGAAGGGAGAGGAAGAAGGCTAAGTACAGACATGAGAGCTTCGTTTGTCAGTCAATTATGTATTTTAATATCTTAATAATGTCTGTTAAAACATGGGATGAAAAATAGATTAGAGCACCAGACAGCTCATTGAGGCTGCGCCGCTTCCTCTGCTTTCACTTGACAGAATTAGGACATATTGATTAGAGGTAACGATAACCGTTCATTGTTGGGTTTTCTTCTTCTTTTGTTTGTCCTTACCTGCAGATGGCAGACTGGCTGTACGCCGGCCCCTCGGCTGCGCTGAGTGCTTGGCCCACCTGAGTCTGTGTCAGGCCCAGGGACAGCCGGCGGATCTTGAATGCTTTGGCGAATTCACGAATCTCCTCCAGGTTGACCCCGTCCACCTCGCTGGGGGCGGTCTGCGGGTCTACAATACAGACACACATCTCATTTTATTAGCCCTCTGCTCCTCCATCGCTTACCTTATTTTTCAGAGTGAATGAGGCAAACATCCAGCCATATGCGATCATGATCGCCTCTAAACAACTTTAAAAAAAAATACTCCTGCTCCGGGTCAGAACTTATTATTTCTTTTTTGTTGCAAAATACACACATCTGAGAAGATGCTGTGAAGAATAAATTCATCTGAGGTGTCGATACGGGCATGTCATGACTTTGACTTGCAAGTGTAAATCTTTAATCTTGCACACAAAAGCATATTGACAAAACCACACGACACACAGCTTGTTAATTCAATAGACGGACAGATAGGCTCGGCAGCACTATAGCTTTCTGTATGAATACATATTCTGCACCTAGCTCTGTCAGATAAACATTAGAGAACGTATAAAGACATTATTTCATCCATCTGACCCCGAGTAAAGACAGATCGAGCCTTTAAAGCTGCAGCGAGCCTCGCGCACAAACACAGGCCACAGAGAAAACCTTTCACACAAAGAGATGCTGTTTGTGAATCTCCACATTTGAGCAGATCTGAAAAACTTCCCTGAAGCATTCTGAAGAATTTCCCTGCTAATAAAAAGTGATTTCACATTGTACATCAATGTCAGGTGCCCTGGCATCCTGCTTACTAAAGCAAAGTTTGTGCCTCTGAATTATTCATCTTGGTCATTATCAATGAATTATTAAAGGAATCCTCCAAGCGTATTTAAGCAAAAATCTATGGGGCTGCCATCTCGTTGTGCCTCATAAGTGACGTGTAGCGTATGCGGCGGCGTGCTCCAGACGTGTGAACACTCGGAGGATGAGGGGACCAGAGACTGCGAGCACTCACAGCTTCGGGTCCCATCAGCTCCACAGTGATGAGCATCTCTTCATCATTCCCAGTGGAGGCCATTTACTTAGTGGTTTGAAAGACTAATGGCAACAGTTCTCGACTGGTCCAGACTGTGGATCCATATTTTTCTTTAAGACATTAAATATCCCAAACGCCATTTAAGATTTAAACCCTTCTTATAATGAACGGTGGCGTAAAGCTTCACAAAACAAAGACGAGAATGTGTAAATGGTTTTTAAAGTCATTATTACCAACAATGAGACACTAATAAATTAATCATTACAACAATTTAAACACTCAATTTCTTTGCTCAAAAGAAAAATGAGGGAGAAAAAATACTAAATTACAGACTAGGCTCATACTATTACGGCACAGAATCTGTTTGAAGTTTGTTTTGTAGAGGTTACAAATCCAGCCTTGAAACTAAATACTGATCCATGGATTTCTGTCTGTCCCTCATTTCTTCTTTAAATTACATTTTAGGTTGGAAGAAAAATCAACGACTGCATCTACTTTTCTACCCCAGTCGCTGGAAGAAGTGGATGTAGGTAACCTGTCAAATTTCTCTTGAAGCGTCTGGACTTGATATATTTGTAGACATCAGTACAAATCCTGCTGTAAAAACAATGTGAAAGGGGTTGAGTTTCACTCCATCTGCTCACATTGTGATCTGATCACTGTGCATTTACACCAACATTAACCGGACACCCTGACACACACTGTGAGCTAATGCTAGGGGTAAGTGTCTCTTTAAGCCTAAAACTCAAACATCCTTCTGCTGGGAAACTGCAGATATGCTCCGTTTTTCTCCAGATAAATACGAGCAAAATAAATAAAAACAACCTCAACAGAAAATATTGCTGGCATTCTTCTTGATGATTGACATTCTCCCATCTGATTATTAACAGACGCTCTCTGCTTTTCAATCTGTTTCTGCCACTTTGTTTGTGGCCAGTGGATGCAGTGGCATTTCATCTTCTCTCGTTGTGAATCTGTCATGGGATTTTGCTTTGTGTATGTATGCTGTAAGTGATATTGAGAAGAAGTGATATGGCTCATACTCAGCATAAAGCATTAATTCCATTTACCGCAGAACCGAGCCGCTATGATTTTGTGCAGACTCAAAAATGGTTTATGAGATATTTTTCCAAGCTACAAGTAAACATAAACTAAACACAATGTCTACAAGTAGCTGATCAATGGCTACTTGTTTTTTATTAAATTCACTGGCATTGTAGCTGCCTTTGAAATGAGTTTACATGGAGTTTAGGAGAATCGACTCTGACAAATGAAATTTATCTGAATAAAACAGAGTTTTTAAAGGCGGTAGCTGCATGCTGACAGGCTGTGGCCCAATGATTTATAAGGCCCTGCCAAAGGCCCACGCACTGGGAGAATGAAACTTATGTTCATTATACATAACACACGCCACTTTGGATTGTCTAATAAACCAAAGAAATGACAGTCAAGGAAAAAATAAAACAATCATAGGAGGCGGGGATCAGTCAAAAGCTGTCTACACCGAGAGTAATGTAGATGTCGTGCAGCCGCCATGTTACAGCCACTGTCAGTGATGGTAAAGGTTTGGTTTTCCAGAAGTACACAAAAGAAAATGTATTTATTTACTCAGGATTTTTCAGAATCAAAAAGCTGTCAGTGTGACTTCTGTCTGTGCATCTCCTGTGCTGGATTTTCCTTCTTATCAAGATTTCATTTGGCCTTTAATTTATAGTGGAAAATATGCCAGCATATTTCAACCACTGAGAGTAAGACAGTGTCCTGAGACAATATGGCAGGTCAATGCTCTGGTAGAAAAAAACAAGTAAATTTTTAAAATCAAACTAAAATACTGAAATGTATTGTTGTGGAAAGTACTTTAAACTTTCAGCGGTTGCATCATTAACACACTGAAATATTCCCATTGCACTCACCTGTTTTAAAGCTGGTATGATAATGGTCATTTTTCTCACTGTCAACAAACCTCATGATAAGACCCAAACCAGCTGTGAACTGATCCTGTTAACAAGTGTTGTTTATGTAGCTAAAGCCTGATATTTTATTCCTCTGTGCCGCTGAGTTCGATTGTCATTAAAAACAATGAGCCACACTGTTGCACTGCGCAACATGTTCCCTCATTATGATGAACACACACATTGTTGTAAATGTTTTGGACATTTTCACAGAAACTATCCAGCTGCTGTAAATACTCACTGGAGTATAGTAATGTGCATTAATCCGCGGCTGAAAACAGGTCCCAGCTAAAAACTGCATCCAGCTGTTTAAGGCTTTTTAAAAGCTTTGTGTCGTCAGTGTTAACGAATGAGCTTGGGACTGAGAGCCACAGACACGGTGGGGTGGTCAAAAAATGAGATGTGAGCTAACATTTCTGGTTTTCAGGGGATTGTTTGACAGTAAGAAAATATCAATAATCATTACGCTTATCTTTTAAGAAAGTAAGAACAGGCCTCGATGGACAGAAAAAACCTTGAGAAGAGATGTTTGCAGATTTGTGTGACACTGTTGTACCCAGGATGATAAAAATCACATTTATTCTTCAGCGACTGGAGCAACAAAATTTCCTTTACCTACTTTGTATTGAACCAGAGGCAAGAATCTCCACTAGTGGTGTGCAAGGAAAATATTGTAATTTAGGTGAACTGACACTATAATGTGTTTGAAGGCATGTTGTGTTTCTGTGAGCTGTGTTGGACACTTACTGCTGACCAGCTGCCCCACGCTGAGAGCCGAGGAAGAGGAGGAGGTGGAGGAGGAGGAAGAGGCCTGGTGGAGAGGACTCTGTCTGTGGGGCATGTGGAGCAGGTTGGGCTGAGATGATGCAGGGCCTGTCTGACCCTGCTGAGCCTGAGGCAGCTGGACACACAAACACACACACACACACACACACACACATGAGCTGACACGATATATTGACATCGAGCAGCAGAGAAAAATATCTATTATTCTCCTCTGCACATCATCAAAACATAATTTACAGTAATCATGTCATTATGGTGATTGGACAACAATAGCAAATCTAATCAACCAATCAACAGCTATTAAATTAGCCACTTAGGAGCTGAATGTAATGAGATTTACCTTGTACCTGATGATGACTACATGTAATTACCACCTGCAGTATTTAGACTGACAGAGCAGAGGATAGCGGCCATAGTTGGCTCAATAGACTACAGCAGTAGTTTACCAATGACAGCGAGAGTGTAAACGGGAGTGCGTGCTGGTTCAGCTCAGGTACTCAACTGTCTCTATGAGCTTTATAATCGCCTCTCTGCAGAAATCAGTTAAAAAAAGAAAAAGAAAAACCAGCTCGTGACAATTAGAGTCTTCCCTCTCGTCATCAGGCTTGTGAGGATGCTAATAATGGCAGCCTGAATCTGAAATAAAAACATGTGGACACAGCAGTCCCCATATCAAACATAATTCATGATCCACAAGCTCTGTGCTCTGATGGCAAAAAAAAACGATGTATTTTCATGTTTTATGCACATTTGAATTGCTTTTACAAGATCAAGATGGTACGTCTTCACTTTTAAAGCGAAAAGCTGTCTCCGCCATAAACTGGGCTGGCTTCTCCTCTCCTTCTTTGCTATTAATTATTTTCTCTGTGGCATGTGTTTGTTTGGATGGTGGGGGGTGTCAACAGCGATGCACACACTGTCAGGACTGTTGACAGGCTCGGAGAATTATCTAGCTTCACTGGAAATATTCGAGACTGCAGCCTCTGACAACCGTAAATTATGCCAGCGGAACAATGTGTACATGCGGGCTTTGAAGTGGAGACAAAAGCATAAACATTATTACAGATGCATTAATTCATTCAAGAGTATGATCTGCTGTTTCGGGGGGCCACAATTAGGTGTCCATCTGCAAAGAGTTCATCCATCCGGCACTGTAGAGGCCTTCAGTGTGAACTTTTACCCTGTAATTCTACGCTGACACCGTGATTATCAAGTCAATAACCTTTTCGTCGACGAGGTGCGTGCACTCGGCGCCACACTCGTGCACCATATAGATCACCAAATTGGAAGGAGAAGGTTTTTGAGTGTCTCTACTTAGTGTGAACTAAAATCAGGTGTGCAAAAAAAAAAAAAGTAGAAAAAAAACCCCAAAACAAAATGTGAGTGTTTTATGCGCTCTCCTTTAAATCAAAACAAAATACTTCTTGTTCAGGTCAGAGAGGACAAATCATACGGCTGGAGAGTGTGACTGAGGCAGGAGAGGAGGGAGGGAGGGAGTGAAACGGAAAGAGGTGGAGAACAGAGGCAGGAGTGTTTGAGTTTTAAGTGGGGTGATGAAAAGTGTTGTTTTGTTTTGTGTGTGTTTTTTTTTTTTTTTTTTAGCTTGGGCTCTGCAGGGGTTTAGCAGTCTCGCTGAGACTGAGTCTGAAAGGTTGGCTGACAAGTACCTTCCAAACATGCACAGACACACACTGAAACATGCAAACACACACACACACACACACACGTTGCGAACAATTGTACCAAAAGCTACAATTTTCCGAGCAGAATGATGCAAATGAGCGTTATGAGTGTTGAAGCGAGGAAAATGTGAGGTGTTTAGCATAAAGCAGATCTGGCGAGTGTTGCTGGAATTTTGCTTTTAAGAATAAACAGGGCGGTAGTTTGACTCCACTAGGTGCTGCTCATTCAACAGTTTTAAAAAACAGGGCTTGATCATTTATTTAAGGATGTAATAAGCTGCTCCATAACAATCTTCATGTGTGCGTCTGTGTGTGTGTGTTTGTACATGAACGTATTCCTTACCTGCTGTCCAGGCTTGATTGGTGACAGCGTGATTCCCTGGGTGTTGATGACAGGCAGGATCTGATTGCCGATCACCGTGGCGATGATCTGGCCTTGAGCGTTGGTCAGAAGCTGAGGTGTAATTGGCTGTACCTGCAGTGCTGGGTTGCCACCCCCTGATTGGCTGGAGGGCCCTGCAGAGTTGGGCATCAGTGGGATTGTTCCAATTATCTACAAAGGGGGTAGAGAGGAGACAAAATCAGCTGGGCGGTTTTAAAAAGGAGACGGAGCAGAGAGGGTAAACGCTACGGGAAGCATCAGTCGTAATGATATCTGCTGCTGTGGGTCTGTTTTTGTTTTTTTTTTAAATGTGATCGGGTTAACTGTGAACTGTTAATTTCCTGCGCGTGTTTGAGGGTAATCGGGGCACTCTGCATTCAGTGTGTGATTTGTAAAGAAAAACATGCAGAAGTGTCCACTGATCATCTGTCACTGAGGTGGTTTTTACAGGCTGAACAAGTGAAGCCAAAGCAGACTGCTGGGAGCACACTGCAAAGGTCAGTGCTGAATACCTGTGTGTGTGATGGTGCACACCACTGACTGTATTATCCATCACCAGGCCAAGACTGGGATGAACGTGTGTGTGTGTGTGTGTGTGTGTGTGTGTGTGTGTGTGTGTGTGTGCATCTGTGTGTTTGTGCTTAAGTGTCTTTGTCTGTCTCTGGTGAGAAGGAGTGAGGCTGCTGAGAGACACAGACCCCCATTTCACCCACTCACACACACAGAGGCAGACGGAAAGAAGTGGAAAGAACGAGCAAGAAAAGAAACAATAAGAGGGAGAAAAGAGGAGCATCAGAGAGTGAGACAGGACCCTGTGTCTCTAATTCAACTCTCAGGGTCCCAGGGGTACTTCACCCCTCCTCCACCCCCCCTCCATCCCCTGCTCTTCTCCTCTGTGGCTGTAATCAGGAAGGGCAGATCAAAGGGGGCGGCAGAGTGTCACTGCAACGTTTTAGCTCTCAGAGCTGCCAGAGTGTGGCCAAGAGTGGCGCTTTAGGGGGGACTTAGCGCCTCTTCACCATGATGAAGGTTAATGTCATCTGGGGACTGGTTCTGGGCAGCTCCTGAGCAGGCGTCGCCCCGTCCCAATGCTAGCAGCGCTTCTCCACCGAGCCTCATTACACCAGAGAGCAGCGCCACACGGATGAGACGCCCATCATTCTAAATTCTGTTATTTGCCAACTGGGCAAAGAGCTACTTTTGCTAAAATTACACTGTCTTGGACTCCTTCTCTTTATGTTTATATTTCAGTCCAACCTTCTCCACCTTAGCCTGGAGCAGCACAGAACTTCAAACCGCCTGCTCTGGCTCCCTAGTCTCTATCGCCACCGCTGCTAATGTGTTTCAGCGCGTGGTCCTCCGCCCCGCCTACTCTCTACCCCCGTCTCTTTGACATAATAGGGAGGGATCAGTGCGAGAAAGGTGGGCCGACAATCTGTAATTCATCCCTGCCACGGCTCATTTGCTTACGTTGCTTCGCATTAGGGGAGAGATAATTTATCTCTCTCTCCGTGCCGGCTTTACAAATTCCCTGTAATGCTCTCCTGCCACTTAGCATATTTTATTGCCCTGCCTGACGCTTGTGTCTCCCGAGTCCCACTGATCCCGCTTTGCATGCCACTGTGGCAGGGAACTTGTTCCGCTCAATTATTCATCGTCATTGGACTAAGTGGTTGTTCTATAAGCATAATAAAAGAGCAGGCAACTGACAGCTCAGCTCTCATCCCACCACGCCAAGCTTCTCCATCTGAATATCGCAGCCAGATGTTTCATGGCAGTGTCACAAAGCTCCACTCGAGCTGGAAGGGTAGAGATCTTAGAGTGTTAACATATGGTCAGAAGGGAGCGTTCAGTTGTATAAGCTAATGGGAAGTATTACATTTAGCAATGCTGAGTTTCTAATCCAGTGTAATCAGGGCTGAATATGGATCCTCAATGACTTTGAAATGAGGCTTTAGTACTGAATATCACACAGAACTTTACTCTATATTTTAGTTTGAGAGTACATTATTTAGCACTAATGTGGGGGACACACTGCCATATTTTGTCAATGAATTAAATATATTTTTATAGCACACCTGTGTTTAATTTCCAAAGTTGTTAAATAGCTTTTGAGAGATTTAGTTTGTCTATTGATTACTGATGTTTCAATGTTTCAATGTTTATAAAGCTGCTCTCCTCAGGGTTTTTTTTTTTTGAGTGTGTATCGCTTATTTACTGTACAGCAAGTCTGAATTTAATGGAGACATGAAATTATTTCCATTTCAAAACACCTGACTGTGGGTTTCTCGAGGCGCAATTTCATCATACAACCATTTCATAAATAAACAGCCTCCAGGACCTTCTCTCATTCACAGCTAAGTCCCTCTCCTCACTTATCTTTCAGTGTCTTCGCCTTTATTTGGCTTCCTGTGTTTGCTTCCCTGCTCCAGTTCGTACCATGGCATGTGAGAAACGTGCCTCTCTCCACCCAGCAGAACTCATTAAGATTATGCTGCTCTTGTTTCCACAGAAATGTCATCTCATCTCTCCAGCCAGGGCAATCTGTGTCTTTAGCCATGGTCGCCAGGCAATATCTCTGCCCATTTTCTCTCCTCCACTGTTCATGCAGTGAATTGAGACCCGAGAGGGAAAAATGTTTGGGAAGTTTGGAGTCGTGTCAACACACAAGTCCAAAACAGCCAACATTCAGAGCAAATTAAAGCTTAAAACAGCAGCCGAATAATAGTGCTCTGGACAGAAGATGTTTCCAGTCCATTTTTATACCTTGTAGGAACATGAAATATGACAAGCCTTTGTTTTATTTTCTCAAACACACCACTAGATTCAGATATAAAATTACTTAATAATTTGTTCATAACCCTATGTTATTAAAAACATAATAATTGAGTGTTTTTCTTAATTATTGATCCAAAACAAATGGAAAACATTACCATAAAAAAGTGAGAATTTGATGCCTTTTTGTGTTTTATATAAAGATACATTTAATATTGTTTGTTTTCCCGAGTGCTGCTGGGACAAAACAAGCAATCTGGGAACTCGTGGGGCATTGACAGATTTATTGATAATGAAAATAATCAATGGCTGCAGCCCTACAGTAGATTTACAATTACAAGGTCAATAGCAGTTTACACCGTGGATACACTTGATCTAAGGGCTGGAGGCTTCCATCGATACACGGGGCACGCTTGTGTTGTGATTCAGCTTCAGATGTTTCACAGGCCGACTTGATTTGCAGGTTAACAGGGACTGTGATCTTTACCTGTTGCGTTCTACATTAGCACCGGCATTATCCGCCATGGGGTTACCAGGCCACACCAGAGGTTAAGGATGCTGAGAGTATGATTATCTTTGGAAGACCGGAGACAACTAAACTGAGGTCATTACACCTACAGTTTAAGACAGGAAATTACATTTGATGTCTCCATTGCTGAAATACAGTTTAAATCACATATTAAAGCGGCAGAAAAAGTGAGAATTTACACTGATGAAAAGATGAAGAAATGCAGCAGATTTGTAAAAGATAGAAAAAAATATCTCAGGAGTGAGAGTGACTTAATAATTGTGGCTTTTATCCGCAGCCCTAATCACAGTAGCAGAGGATAAAAGAACCTCATTGATTCTCCTTGGAGAATAAAAAAAGCGCGGGCCAATATAATTAAGGTTTAAAAACATACTGAACGCCAATTGTCCATCAGAACTGACACTTTTCAAGGTTCCCAGAGCTTTTCCCTATGAAAAGCTCTTTTGAAAGAGCTCTAGAGGATATTAGGAGCCCAAAGGCAGTATACCATGTTTTAAATTGAAGGATAGGTGTTTTTTAAATAAAACTAAAGATTGTTCTTTAAATTCCAATTAAACATCAATGGATAAATGCAGCTCTCCAGTAAAGATAAACTAAAGTATGGTAGGACCTCTAGCTTTGTTTGAGGTATGCATTAGTGTAATATCTTGTGTGTTGGAGGCGAGGGAGGGGCAGGACCTTCTGATGGGGCCGTGTATGTTTCAGAGCCCTCCATCTGAATAATGCTGTGGAATAATGAGGTGGGGAGCAAAGGCTGTAGCCCAGGGCTTTGACCGCCTCTGTGACCTGATTATGTCAGGGAGTGTCAGCCACCAAGACACTACAAAAGCACAGAGCATCCCGTCAAGTCCATATCCACAGTGATCTGTCCCCAGTGCTCCAGGCACCTTGTGAGCCAGGGAAGTCCATACTGTCTCATTAGCGACGTTTAGCATCAAGTGCTCGCACACGGACAACACTTCTCTGTATACAATGAATGGTCAGGCTGGTGGCTCTGAAACGTAGCTCTGGTAGGTCAAACTGAAAATGAAGCAGTGTGCATGTGTGTCAGTGCTCAGAAATACCCCCCCGCTGCTTCAGTATCATCATGTTTTTGTTAAGTCGACACTATGAGGACAGTGCGAGTGTTAAAAGATGAAATGGGGGTTAAGGTAAATAACACAAAGTGGCACGAAAGGGCACATTGTACATACAATCTTCCTTTAATATGTGCTGTGTGCACCTGAGATAAGATGATTCATTAGATAGGGCCCCACAATGACAAGCATCATCGTTCAAGCCTCTGGCTACTGATGGAACAATTCTGCAGCCACCCTGTAAATATGACAAGGTCAGCGTTTTACTGCGACAGGCGCATGCGGATAAGAGAAGGAAGGGCTTTGTTTATTCCCAAAATGCTTAATATATGGTGGGGATGGCTACTGGACTGTAGACAAACAGCACAGAGAGCCACAACTGGAAATCTATGAGGAAAGATCAGAAATACTATACAAGTGGTTTACTCCGAGCTGCACATTCATACATGATAGATGGTCTCGCAACATCTTTTACAGACTGCTTGCCAAGGAAGCTGTTTTATCTCTGTAGCATTTATTTAGATGTATATATACATAGCTGATCAATCAGGATGCTGGTATCCAGCACACTGCACTCACCTGTCCTTGTGCGTTGGTGACCAGCTGCCCGGTGGCCCCTTGCAGGTTTGACAGAGTGTTGCCAAACACCTGAGAGCCGGCGATGGATCCCATGGCTGCTGCTGCTGCTGCTACCGCCGCCTGGCTGGCCAGAGGATTGAGCTGGAGAGGGGAGAAGACACCACATCGCTGTGAATGTCATCAGTGCAGATGGTTAGAGTACAACACAAGTTGCTAAAGAACAGGTTTTTACGCTTTTGTTTTTTTTTTCTTCCCGAGGCCACAATAGGCTAACCGCGGTGAGGTCTGTATAGTCCAGCACTGAGGGCTACGCAGTCCATCATACGGCTCCCAGAGGTCTGTGCTCCTGGACCCAGTGGGAGGCTCGGGGGTAGGGAGGAGCAGTGAAAACAGGAGGGCGGCTGTGAATAAGTGGCCATTTTACCACTCTAAGTGCTTTCTCTGGCCCCCGGGGCTCCCCACGGGCCGAGTCGAGTCTTTCCACCCGCAGCAACGGCCCACCGGCCTCCCGCTCTCACAATAGAGCCAGGCGGCGTGGCCATGCATCACTGTATCGTCAACCGCTTCAATACGCTTCGACTAAGAAATCCTTCTGCGTTGTGAGGCTCTAACACACTGATACTGTTGGAGCAGAGGAGGGTTAAAATGACCATCTTTACCCCCGCTGTAATGGACTCATCTGGTCTGGCCTGTGGTTGTGAAAAGAGGCTCCTCGCGTCGGGGAGAGGTTGTAGAGCCCCGCCACATCGCCGAGATTACCCATATAAATCAAGCTAACCACTTATTAGGGGGCTGAAAATGCACTGCTGATTTGGTTGTAGTGCAGCAGAGCAAAGTCTTATTAGGTTGAGTAAGTAGATCAAAGACCAAGAAGAGATAGGAGACCTCCCAATTACTCAACAGAATAGAGAAATAATAGAAACACTGCTGCCTGCTCCCTGCTGCTGCCGCTGGTTACATATTCAAACAAGAAAATTAAAAGTAGAGTTTATATACAAGACTTGTGCTGCAACTGAAACATCAACTTTTCTACGCTGTCTGCACTCTGCAGAGAATTCTGCTTTGTTCATCTGAGATCATTCAGTTGCCATTCATCTTTTATCTTACCCCACCACCATATATTATTACACTTTCTGAAATCAAATGATGAAAAAATGCCACACAGCGATCAATACTTTTTCATTGACAGTAAAGGTTAAGCACATTAAGAATGACACTGCATTTGTCTTATGAAATCATATTTCATGTTGGTGGCCTCAAATTGGCCGTGATTGATATTGCCTCCTCTCGTCTGAAAGTCATCCAGTTTTTCCTCGATAATCGCAAGATTGTCTTTTATGTGTCCAGTGGTTGTCCTTCGGAAATCTTACAAAAAAAGAAAAAATCACCAGTCTGATGCTGACTGTGAATATATGCGAAAGTATCACAAACAATATTTAAACTGGAATTCAGTAAAACTACATAAAAATGCTTTGAGATGCAACTTTATTTGGCTTTAAAATGCTGTGAACTCCAAGAATGATACTGTGCAGGTTCATAAAACACAGAGACAACATGAAAAGAAGGACGTATTTATTATAGGACAGTATCTTTTATTATCTAAAATGTGTAGTTTTTATAATATTCTTTTGCTGGGATAAATATATGTATTTACTCCCAACTACTTTTCTGTACTGTGCCAAAAATACTTGACATACTGCAACAACAGACAGTACAGCTATGTATGAACAGAATCATATTGTGATGATGATGATGATGATGATAATATTCATTTGTTCACATATAATGCATTGCCACACAACACAGTTCATTTCCAACTAAATAATTCTATGTGATGTGCATATACTAGTCATATTAATCATATACGTTTAACAGATTTACTTAGATTACTTAGATACATGTATGTAACTTGTGGTGGCAGATGTGTCTTTACTGTGATAGAAAAGTAATACAAATATTTTGTTGGACGAGCCAAAAAGCAAACTGTTGCTGACGTACGTGAATGTGAAAAACTTTAAGAACCAGTTGAAAATGTTTTTTGAAAAAGAAGCGGCTGAAGTCAGTGACACATGAAAGCTGAAACTTCTCCTCCTCCTTCAGCGTTGCAGCTCGCTGTAACATTTTCTTGGTTGTTAAAATGTGTTTTCAGAAAGTAATAAAAATCATATGCTGAGACAGATTTGATCAGCAGTGTTTTACTGTGTAATACAAGCACCAGCCTAAACACATCAATACTAATTCTTTAAAGGAGACATTATAAAGCACATCAGCCTCAATAACAACACTGATAAACTATTAATTCTGGAAAAGTAACATATATGGTGATAGAAATGGGCTTGATATTGAGTAAGAGCTGGAAATTGATAACATCCAGGAGCTGAAACTCAGCAGATAATCGGCCTCTACTTCTGTCTGGACAAGAAATAAAAGCTGCTCCAGCTACTGTGGTAGTTTAGTTGAGACAGGCTGTGAATATAAAATACTGACTTAAGGGTCTTTAAGCCATGTAGGTGAAAACAGAGCAGTGTGGCTGTTGTGACAGTGAACGGGGACACGGAGGAAAAAAGCCAACACGGCCAGTTAAACAGAGTTAAACAGAGGCTACAGATCAACACACAGATAATGTGATCTGCTCAGGCGAGCACACCCAGAGTCTCCCTGAAAATCTGCTGTGCTCGATGTCATTGTGTGAGTGATAGGTTGTTGGAGAAGCTTTCAGATTTATTTGAAATATTATCATTGTGTTTCATTCGATGATAGCCCTTTTAGGTGCTATGTTATTCTGGTAAATCTAGGTGAAAAGAGAGCAGGCTGTATTGCTGCATCTCTGGCACTGGGTAATATGGATAGCAGTTGGAAGGGGAGCCAGGAATAAGGAGAGGCGAGGCTGTGTTCAACACCTAAACAGGTGATTTTCCGCCACGGTGACTCCTCTCAACACCTCGGCGGGAGGCACAAAATGACAGACCTGGCCTAGCATTTGTACTGATTGCATGTGTTGGAAGAGATAAACAGTGATCTTCCAGTTTGTAGCGCCTGCATGTTAACCATTGTGTTTCATTCTTTTTATTCGGCATGAAAAGGGCATCAGGAGGATTTCTGCCAGCACACACCGCTCTGGTCAGCCAGTTAGGACAGGATAACACACACACACACACACACACACACTAAAATAAACTAGTGTGTTTCTTTAAAAAAAAGAAGAGATTTTAAAGTGAAATCATTTTTTTTTATTTGAAGTAGCAAACTTTAAAAGTGCCAAAGCCTCCATCATATCATGTGACATCATTTTACCACCTCTGACTCACTGCTAGTGCTATCACTCTCTGCACTATCCCGGTTTAATATAGCCAAATATACAGGGCTGCACCGGGATCAACAAACCACAAAATAAAAGTCTCTGGCAGGAAAGAAAAAGCCTGCAAATTGTTAAAACGCATCTTTTTCTCCGTGCGTTAGGAAGGAGGGAATCTAAACTCCGCCGGGCTCTCCATTGCCTGTTTGACCATGAGGGTCACCTGGTGCAGCAACCCGTGTAATCTCAGGAATAGAGGGAAAAATGGTGTCCCCGCAAACCGTGGAGAGACCACTGGAAACTAAAATCGTCTGACACAAACTAACTGGAGTTTATTCTTGGTTTTTGCTCTTTTCATGTGGTTGTTTTACACTTAATTGCTTTTTTTTTTTCCCTGGGTTTCCACAGGATGAAAAAAAAAGAGCAACAATAAATGGACAAGTGGTGCAGATGCCGGGAGGAGGGGGGATTTGTCCATGTTCTGGCTTCAGTGACGTGTTGAAGTTTGTTTTAGGAATCAAAAGTTTATCTGACAGGAAAATTAAGAGAAAATATGACACCACAAAGGATGAGCAACTATTTATGTTTTAAATTGACGATGAAAGCAGTTACATGTACGTCTTTGTCTAGTAAGTGACTGAAACTTCCCACTAACGTCACAGTGGACCGAACAGGGTGAATTAAGAGTCAATACCACTGCTGCTTCTGGAAGAGAAGAATGTCCTTTATCTGGAACAACATGGAAGTTTTCCTCGTCCATCCCGGCCCCCCATCTCTGTCTCCTCCCTGCTCTTTTCCCACTCCAGAGTGAATGTAATCAGCTGTGACATGAGAAAACACGTTCTCTGTCTGTCAGGACTCTGCTAGTCTTCCGCTGACAGTCCTCTGCTGACTCCCCTCC